>NJDC01016213.1:0-41900 GCA_002245475.1 Calephelis virginiensis
CGGCCTCAGGTTGGCAACGCACCATTACCACCTTTGGTGATTCTAGGCGGCGTGAATTTCTTACCATCAAGAAATCCGTCTGCTTGTTTGCCTTCAAATATTACAAAAAATATGTATAAAATCTATTACCTCCTTCTTTTTCAGAGTCGGTAAAATAAGTTTTTCTTTCAGAGCTCTGTCATCTTTGTAAAGCACAAAAACTACTTTAAAGTTCTCACTAGGTAGAGAGATTCGATTGATTCGCAATTTATATAAGTGTTGCCTACAATATAGTTGAAAATCTACAAAGACAGTTTTGTTTTTCTCCAAAAGGTAACCAGTTACGAAAATAAAATTAACTGAACTATGATTGCTTTTCTATATTTACTCCTCTATTGCATATTTTGTCATAAATCCCTATGGAACAATAAACGGCCAGTCTACACTCTACACAGCCAGTTTATGAAAAATCTAGTGCGGAAAACTACTTCTACTTATTACTCGTTCGAACTTCGTGCGAACTGATCATATTTAAAGATAAATGTTTCGTCATAAAATAATTATTCCGAAAAAAGTACAAGGAGACCTTAAGTGACAAAGAGTTCTGGTTATAAAAATGGAAAAAAATATTCTAAGTAACTGGTTACAAGAGAAAAAAAATCTTTGTAGGTACCTAACCAGTTACGAAAATTTAGTTACGAATGTGAACAAAGCGTTGCATTTCAACTTTTATCGCTTTCTCATGAGACCCCCGTTAGTAAACGGGATAAGATACAGCCTATTACCCTCCTCGGAACATGAAAATGCTGATAATGTAATAAAGCTGTACTTATTTCTTTAAAACATCTTTTATATAGACAATGTACTCTTTTAAAGATGAGTTCTTAAAAATTTGACTTTGGCTACTTGCCATGTAAGTCTTCACCTATATTTCAGTATATATATTATTTCCCCCATGTTGGTCCGGGCTCCTTTGCAGAATAGACCATCTGCCTTCCTGCCAGGCAGCTCGTAAAAGGCGAGCACAGGCTTACCGCCACTAACAGCGTGACATCTGCCTAGGTGGTAGAGTTTCGCAGCGACTCACCTGGATTGGTACCACCGCCTTATCTATTCCTGCCGCCATAGCGTCATGACGTGTTCCGGTTCGGAGGGTTAGGTAGCCGGTAAAATTACTTTTGCTCGAGGCCTATCATCCCGGCCTCAGGTTTGCAACGCACCATTACCACCTTTGGTGTCTCTAGGCGGCGTGAATTTATTTCCATCAGGAAATCCGTTTGCTTGTTTGCCTTCCAATATCATAAAAAAAGTACAAACATTTATTTGCATTTATGTTTTATTTTACTAACATTTATTTGCATTTATGTTTTATTTGAAAAACATAATATATATATTATAAGCTATATGGCTAAAGATCGATACCTAAATTTTTTCCGCAAAATATACTAACATCGATTTATCGCTTTATATGCGTATCCAAATCCGTCAGATATGACGAGACCATGTTGGTAGCACTAAAACTGTTATTTATTTTACATTCAAAAATTCGACTCCACTACAAAATTATGTCATCTATTCGAATACGACTTGTATGGCAACGGGATAATATTCTTTGGCGGATTGGATGTCGGCCAAGGCTAAAGAATGTGGGGCCCGAGAGTATCATTGCCTAAAGCTCTTGACATTGTTAATCCGGCTCTGATTCTATTGCTTAACAATGTCGGAGTAAATAAAACAGGAACCAGTGAAAAATATTTAAATATATAAATTAAACGCTCTTGGCCAAAGATTGTGACTTGGCAACGACATCTTCAATGGTGCCGACCATATAGAACGCTGCTTCAGGAATATGGTCCAGCTCGCCGCCTAATATCTGAAAAATATATTATAGAACAAATTTACCACTAACCTTTCGTATCGTACACATATCACTCGAGATATCGCGCGCGATTACCATTGTCTGCAGCCATATCTCTCGTGATACCGCCCGACCCATACTAATTGTATAGAAGTCTCAAAATTATTCGCATACTACTGCATTTTAATAGTAGGTTGCACTATACTAGGCTATTTACAATTTGTTTATGTTTATAAACGAAGTGAATATCTACTAGCTAAATTAACTATATTAATTTGTCTTTCGAAAATTTATAATTAAAAAAAAAATGCTTCAGTAATCAATTATTCTTCGATTTGAATCAACCTTTCACAATTTGTATCTCTGTACGTATGCATACTTACATACATACATATCTTCACGCCAAGTCCCTTAAAGGGTACGCAGAGAGTATCGAGTGCGTCTGGCAGTATCACGATTCTGACAAACCTGTCTTGCTTAGTAAAATGAAAACACTCCACTCCAGCAGACGCCAAACACGTCACTGACAATATCCTAAGGGAGCCTGGAAGAGACTGTTCGAATCCTAAGCATTGCACAATAATATATTTCTAACCCTTTTGAATCCTTTGATAGTTTCTTCGAGCTTCACCATTTTTCCGATGTGGCCAGTAAACACCTCTGCAACCTAGAAATTGATGTTTTTGTAATATAACAGATTTATGCGCGACAAAATCCAATAATTCCGTTTGATGGCCAGACCATAGCAATCTTTTAAAAGACGAAAGGAATCTTCATGGGCTGGTTTTTGAAAGTATCAAGTAGCAAACTTGTCATAACATACAATTGAGGAGTAGGGATGATCGAAAGTGTCGTATTGCTGAAGAGACATTTTTCTAATAGTAAGTAACCCAAATGACATCACATGTTAAATTTGCATTTGTACCTATATTTAATTGTAGCTATACTTTTACAATTTATAACCGTATACAAATACTACTTACGATGGTAAATATCTGGCAAGAAATAACGTGATTTCTTATACTAAAGTACCTAAGTTAATTTTATTTATACACATTTGATATCTAGTCCAAAATAATAATCATACCTAGTACGTTTAGTTTCTACATCCGTTGGAAGCATTGGCGTTTAGATTTCAAATTTTAGAGAAAGACTGCGGTCCGTTGTTAAATCTGAAGCTGAACTGGATATAACAGTCTACATTACATTTTGAATTTATGTACGGGACTGATGCAACGAATGGCAACTTTACGCTTTTACATAAGGTGGAGATCATCTAAACTGAAATGAGGTGCCCTCTTCTTAACTAAGTTTACCTGAAAAGGCTGTGACAGGAATCTCTGAATCTTCCTGGCCCTGGCGACTGTCAGTTTGTCGTCTTCGGACAGTTCATCCATTCCAAGAATTGCGATGATGTCTTGCAAAGATTTGTAATCCTGCAAATTGTAGAATATCTTCTATTTCAAATCTCCTTGTAGATGAAAGTGTTATATCGGAGCTCACGGGTCCCTAAAATACTTGGATATTTGGAGGTCCGTTGAAAAATAATAAAAAATAATTAAAATGTGTATGAAGGCGTTACAGAAACATTTAAGCACACAAACACATGTTTTACGATCGGGTGTTTTCCACACATATGCTCGCCGAAGTTCCTCAAATTTATGGTTGAATCTTATGAAAGTCATTTAAGTATGATCGACATTTTATCATATGACTTTGATAGATTAATAATACAGTTACATGTTTTATGAAACATTTGGTACTTTAAGTACTTGTAATTTACGTTTAAAGTTGTAATTTTTCTATCAGTTATCTTTATCTTTTTGTGTACTAATTTTTTACTTTTTTATAATATTGGTATAAAAAATTCTGAAAAGCACTGTCGGCTCCAATTTCACTTACTATATTTCGTAATGTGTACTCAATAAGGATCAATAACATTAGAAGCTGTTGGTTATTTCTAAATAAAGAAAATAAAATTAGATTTTCAACTAATAAAATGATGCGACGTCATCTACGTGCATGTTATTGGAAGGATGTCAATTTTGGATATTGTTTATTATATTTCGCCCTGAGGGCAGCCACGCACCCGTAACATTTATGGTGTCTATAGGCCGCGGATGTTCCTTACCATTAGGATAGCCGAGTGCATGTTCGCTGACCTCGAACATAAAAAAAAGTTTCTAAAACATTTTTATTAAGTACTGAAAAATAATAATTGTTGCCAGGTCACTGATCTAAAATAGCCCTATCTTTTATACAAATATTGGACAGTAGGCGCGTACCTCTTGAAGAGTCTTCTTTTTCTTTCTTTAAGTTTTGGCCTTCTCGTTAGCATTTTGCCATTAGTCAAGTAGAAATTTGCATAGGCGTTTCAATTGTATTGTGTCATCCAATCCAAGTTAATCTCGTGAGTACTCACGACACGACATTCTAAACCACGAGATTACGTACTGACCTATTCAACAAGCAAAATACGATGGAGTGAGTGAGCGAATGAGTGAGCTTTAAATTTAAAAAATATTTTACTTGCAATATCTTCTGCACTCCTCTCGCCACACCATAATGCTCAGGACCAATTATGTTAGGATCCATGACCCGGGAGGTAGAGTCGAGTGGATCCACAGCTGGATATATTCCGAGCTCGGCGATGGCACGGGACAGCACCGTGGTGGCATCGAGGTGGGCAAACGTGGTGGCTGGAGCAGGATCCGTCAGGTCGTCGGCGGGCACGTACACTGCCTAGCCGACGAAAATGAAGAAGGGACCGAAAGCGTAAATGTAGTGAGCTAGAAAGTAACTGCAAACTCTTCCCTTATAGACACTCAAGTCATATCAATTAAGATACACCTCCCGTGAAAGAGATTTCCATGTTCCCATACTATCTATAGTGAAAAGATTCTTAGATTTTTCAAAGTAAGAGTGCTTTTGCTTTTCCTTTTATCAATTTCCAAAAAATACATTGAAAGTCATTACTATAAACTGTTAGTTACTTACAATAACTAACTCAATTAAATATACAAGTTTAAGCAAAATACAGGATTTAAAAGATATTTAATCTAACACCTAAATGTCAAGCACATTGTCAAGTCTACATATACCCATAATATTGGCTTACATAGGCTTTAGCTAAAGTTCGGTGAAGTTGTAAAAAATCGTAAGATTAGCAACAAATTAGTCATTCAAAAAAAATAGGCTTGAGCGAATGAAGTGTTTACTTCCAATAGGATCCGACTTATTTATTATAGTATAGTATATTATTATACTATAGGACACTCTTATTCCAAACAGGTATAGGCCTTTTGGAACTGTGACCTTTCAGTAAGCGGGTTTCAATTTCTGTGTTCCATTCCTCACCCAAATGTATTTATTTGCTGATTATGTGTGTTATAAGCTGTCACAAAAGATATTTGTTTATACCAACACATTGTAACGCATTGTCGTGTTCAAATATTTTTAAAATTATGCAAATTGATTATTAAGATTTATAATTCTCTTCTCTTCTTCGAAGACATGAGCGTGAAGATACCTTCCTTGGATTGCCATAGTGAACGACAAATAATGTTTCTAATAGTCTTGTTCATCTATAATATAAAAATGAATTGCAAAATGTGTTGGTAAGCGCATAACTTCCGAACGACTGAACCGATTTGGATAACTTTTTTTCGTTGTGTTATTTATTGTTAGAAGAAGGTTCTTATGATGAGAAAGAACGGGAAAATTGCAGTGAAAATGGGAAAAACAATAATTTATTTTTCCCCATACAAACTAAACGGGTGAAACGAAGTTCGCCGAGAGAGCTAGTTGTTTATAAATATCTGGATTGAATATGTAAAATTCGATAAAATTTGCATAACGTTAAACATTATTCGAGTTCATTAGTCGAAAAATGTTTACAAGATCTTGACAAACGTACCTTATCATAGAAATTTATGAAATGCATATTATATATCGCCAGTATTGTGTTCTAAAATGACATACATACTCGGTACAATATTGCATCACTCATTCCAAGAGTAACCCTACTGGTTCTACCTCTGCCTACTACTTCGGGTATACTAACATACTTTTCATATAATAGTAGAATACTCCCAACTGAGGTTGTGACATGTTCTCATTATGATGCCAGATATAGAAAAAAGTTAGTTCCGACATGTTTCATTTCTACTTTTCTTAAACAGACTAAAACGATGTTCAGTCGTAATTTTATTTTAGTGTCTCTTATTTAGTTTGATTTTTTTTAAATTTCGATATCTGCGAGCGTCAAGATGGAGGGTTAGATTTTAATAAGACATGCATCAAAAAAATTTTGCTATTTTTTTGATGCATGTCTTTGCTTTGCTTTGCTTTGCTTTGCTTTGCTCAAAAAATTAGTACCTCATCGCAAACATGTTTTTAATCAAAAAATGTTGGTCCCTCTATCTTGACGTCAAGATTAAGGGACCATTCTTATAGGCTGTTCCTAGAAATATTTTATATACTTGACATTTTTCCACCTAAATTCAACCTTTATAAGAATAATGTGACGTGTCTGAAACGTAACAGTTTTAAAAATGTCGACTAAAATAGTTGGTCGCTTCATCTTAACGATTCAATAAATTGCTTTTTCCGGTCACTGTTTAGTTTTTTTTGCAACTTTTAAGTGGTCAATATTTTTTTACCTAATTTCTACCTTGATAATATATATATCTGTTAAAACTGAAGTTGGCTTTTGAGTTAAAATAAGTGCTAAAATAATTATACCTAATTGTAAATTAAGGTAAATGCACCTTTTTCTAACGAGTTCTGATATTTTAAGTCGATCTAAATATCAAAACGGCACGTGTGTTAATTTTAATAAGGAAATGGCAAAAAAAATGTTTTTTAAATATGGATGTTGTATTTACACGTTTAAGTCTAAAATGTTTTTCGTTGCACATGTTTCTCCATGAGAAGACTTCGGTCGGTACTCTATGTACAATAGATTATCTGCTTCGCCTCCAGGTAGCTCGAAAGATTTAAGTAACAGTCCATAAGGAAAGGCGGCTGGCAAGAGGCGAACAAAGGTTAAATGAGTCATTACCAATAAGACCACTGTTGTTAGACTACTTAATAAAATAATGTATATCTTCATTTAACCGTTACTGGCGGTATTTCCTGCAAATTCTAGTTATTTAGTATTCTAACGGTACACGTTATATTTTGGAATAAAAGGTAGCCTAAGTCATTAATAGAAGTCTAGTTTGTTCTTTGACAAAAATTTTGAACATCAAGTCAGTCATTCAGGCGTGAAAACGGAATATTTTTCACACATACCTACACACTTTCGTATTTTTAATTGAGTAGCTTTATTTCATGTAAATAGTAGGAAGACGTTAGTGTTTTTACAGTTTTACTGTTCTTCTGTAATTTTCATGAAATTTGATTAAATTCACATGGTTATAGCAATGCTTAGCAGTAGATTTTTTTAATAAGAAATCTAGGAAATATTATTTCCTAAGTGGAAGTTTCATCTTTTTATCTTCTAAGTGATTACATTTAGTGTGAAGTGCTTTCAAAAACCTCAAAAACACAGAAACTTTTGAGCTTTAAATGTTGCTAGAAAATCTTTGTAGTCGAAATTAATAACCAAAGATATTTTAACTTCATATTAAACGAACGGTAACCTCATTAACGTTTCTCACATTTATTTGATGAAAAATTTATAATTAATTTAAACTTAGCAGCGCCAGCTTAGGAATAGACCTAGGTGCCAGTTAGTGAGGGTTGCTAAAAATCAAATGTGAAATACAATTTTCACTCAAAAGAAAATTTTGTTGGCACCTTTTAAAACATGTGTTAGGAAAATATTGTGGTGGAAATCCATTATAACAGATGCAAAATAAGCCTTTATTTTGCTAATTCCGCGTAAACAGTGTAACTGTTGTGGCAAATAGTCCTCCAAATAACACAGAATGTGACAAGCCTAACTAAAGTTCCCACCGCCCACCTCCGTAATCAGAACACGAATCAAGGAAGAACTCGGGAAACAAGATAAATTGTCACGTTCTTCGCATGTGACAACCCTACTCCCATCTACCACCTCCACGACCAGATCACGAATAGAGTCCAAACTCGGGAAACAAAATCACTTGTTACGTCCTCAACCAACTTTGCCGAAGAACTCACCACAGAGAACACCAAACGTTTCACCTCGATACCGAGGCATCCTCATGAAATCGACCGTACCGTACAAACGACGACATACGAGTGACTTGTCGCCGCCTTGATTGTGGTCTATTATAGATCAAATACCCCAAAATCAATTATTCGTAATCGCTTCACGAATCTATTGTGTAATTCTGTGCGACTCGATTGCTGTTAAAAATTCGTAATAATGGGGAATTCGTTACATTTATTTGTTCATTCAACAATGTTCTGGACACATTATTATGTTATTTTTAAAAATAAAAAGTATCTTCACGCCCATATCCCCGAAGAGGTAGGCAGAGGTACAACCAAGGCACCCACGACAAGCCGAAGATACTAAGAAGATACAACATTCTTTTTATTAGAAAATTGGAAAAATCCAATTTTCTTTTTGTTGGCCGACCCGGGATTCGAACCCGGGACCTCATGCAGTCAAGTCCAATACCCGGACCGCTAGACCACACAGGCGATTGTTATTTATATATTGTTATATCTAATCGTTCCAAAATATTAAGTCTAATTCCCTTTTCACATGTATGAATTATTTCATAGGAGTGATCACTAGACAAATTGCGACCAGCTTCCAAAAGATGTTTTGCGAAATGGGATTTATCTAAATATTTATTTCTGAACGCCGCAACGTGTTCTTTGTAACGTGTTTGAAAACTACGACCTGTTTGACCTATGTATGTTCCGTTACAATCAGAACACTGAAGTTTATAAATCAATTTTGTCCTTACCATTACACATTTTTCTTAACGGATTACGTGTTGGAAAAGCAACGTGTATATGATTAGACTTTAGGGAGCGTTTAATTCGGAAATTTGTCCCTCATAAGTGAAACTAGATTTATACCTAACAATATTTTCTGGTAGCACGACATAAAGTAATCGTAACACTAAGCAATGTTTTTGTTTTATTTTTAATTAAACTAGTAACAATGTTGCTATTGATGACGCAGGAATAGTCGTATAAGTTGGCTTAGCAGATGTAACTGTTACGGAGACGATGATGATGACAATAATAATAAACGTCTTGTGGTAGAAGTGTGGTCAAATATATACTATTTGTTTAATTCCTCAGCGCAGCTTGGTAATATACTGAACCCTAGTTGTGCAAATGTGGTAATTATTCAATAAATTGTATATAACCTTGAATTTAACTAGAAGAAAGTATTTTTAAACATATTTAATCCTGCTTAGATGTGATAATAATATGTACCTTAGTAAGTATGTATTATACAGACTTTTTAAGCTAAAAAAGTGGTGTTTTTGTTATAAAGGTTCAACAAACCTGAACATTTGGTTTTAGTGTGTATTAAATAATAGTCACTCAATGATCCATAAATGCAGTAAAAATTACTAAAATATAAATGAACACGAAACATTAAATGAAATTTACAAATATAGTAAATAGCACAATAACTCAATACTTCAAATTCTTTTTCATAAAAAATAACATATTTTAAAGGTAGAAATTAGGTAGAAAATATTGACCACTCAAAGGTTACAAAAAACTAAACAGTGCCGGAAAAAGTAATTTATTCTATCGTCAAGATGGAGAGACCAACTATTTTAGACGATATTTTTAAAACTGTTTGTGTTTCGGTCACATTATTTTTATAAAGATAGAATTTAGGTAGAAAAATATCAAGTATATAAAATCTTTCCACAACCAGCTTATTTTTTTTTAATAAAAAACATGTTTATGATGAGTTACTAATTGTTTGAGCAAAGGTAGCAAATAATAGAATTTAGGTAGAATTTTTTGATGCATGTTTTATTAAAATCCATGACTTGGCCCCTCAATCTTGACGTTCTCCGATATCTGGACTTATTGGATATATTAATATACACTAGGACTGACAGAAGACTAGGAGTTATTGTTGTATTGCTATTGCCACATTGCACAGTATATTCTATTTTTTACTTTGTGGTTTGTGGTGGTGGTGTGGTGATTATAGTTTAAATGGGAACTTTAAAGTATTGTTTAAGATGGCACAACCATTATTTTTTTAGTTAGTTAATTTTTTGCGGTTTTTGTTTAAATAAGTTTTTGGCGGTAGAGGGCGAATCTTTTTTCGCAGATTTGCCATCTGTTGGAAATATCGTGACATATAAAAGAAACAATTTTCGTCAACGACAAAATTAACTTATTATTATCTTAATATTCTAAGCCAAAAACTTATGACACATTCATTCCGCAGCTGGCATTCCCTGACGTTTATCTCAAACAATGAAACTGATCAAACCTGGACACTAGTAATGCTTCCAGTCTTGGTGGTGGTAATACGCTCCTGCATTGTTCCCATGTCTGTGGCCAGGGTTGGCTGGTAGCCTACTGCTGATGGGATACGACCCAACAAGGCCGATACCTGTTATACGCAATCTGGATGAAGATAACACAATCATACTTACGGATAACAGAAGTCAGAAGGTCAGAAATGGTCAAATGGAAACAGTAATTCATTTACGTATGAGGTAGTAGAACACAGAATTATGAAATTAAGTTTCTCTGATGTAGAGAGGAGACGATGCCATCGGCCAAAAATCAATCTAGTTCAGTAAGTAGGAATAAAATGTCACAAGTGCATTCAGTTTTTCCCCGTGTTGGTCCGGGCTTGTTGGGTAGAATAGATTATTTGCCTCTCTGCCAGGCAGCTCGTAACTGGCTAGTACAAATTAAAATATTGATCAACACCAACAATACCACGGATAGTCGAGTGCTGCGCACCAGCTTGCTTGGATATGGAAAAACTACATTACGTATTCTTGTCGCCAAAATAACTGTGTCGTGTTCCCGTTCCGAGGTAAAACCGGCCATTAGACTTACACAAATGCCCTAATATCCCGGGTCTCAGGACAGTAACGCACCCGTAATAGTACGTAATAGTCAAATTACGTGCTAAATTAATCCCGTATCGACTAAGATCGGAGTAGCCGAGAGATGGTAAACCATCTCAACTTTTAATGTTGCCATGATGTCATTGCTCAATTTTTTTATTCAGAGTTTGGCCTAACTGAGGGAAAATTCTTTTTGAGACACTTTTCTATTATTGGTAATGTGAAGTTTATAAATTCCGTCATACAGTGTACAGAACAGTAAAAGATTACTTTGGCATATAGTAACATTCTATGATTCTGTAAAGTGATTCGCTAGTTTTGTGTCAAGAATAGAAGAATAAAGTATAGATTTATTTCACTCGGATCTTACAAAGATTCTTTTTTTTATGATTTTGGAAGGCAAACAAGCAGACAGATTTCCTGGTGTGAGAATCACATCACCTAGAGAGACCAAACGTGGTAATGGTGCGTTGCCAACCCGAGGCCAGGAGGTTAGGTCTCGAGCAAAAGTAAGCTTACCGGCTACCTTACCCTCCGAACCGGAACACGTCAACGGCAAGCTTTGACGTTATGGCGTTAGCACTAAGGCGGTACCACCAATCTGGGTGAGTCGGTGCGAAACTGTATCACCTAGTGGGATGTCACGGTGTTAGTGGCGGCGAGCGTAAGCTCGCCTTTTACGAGCTGCCTGGCAGAAAGGCAGATGTTCTATTCTGCAAAGGAGCCCAGGCCAACACAGGTAAAAAACATTACCACTGGATCGGAACGTGGCCAATTACATTTACAAAATTACAACAATTATACAAATTGTAGAAATCGGTATTAGGTGCAATTCATCTTAACTTGCATTATTTTTGTATCCGGAATCGAGATTCAAGAGTAACCCTACAGATATGCTCACACTGAGCCTGTGCAAGCTAAATGATATTGTCCGCAAGCAGCAACACATTCTATCATACATCAAGAAACTTTAGTCAAATGAATGACCTGCCCGTGATTCTTATTATTAACTATGGAGATTCACCTCAGATCCCGCTTGCGTGAACCTAAAGATGTTATCCACAAACAGAAGCACGTCCTGCCCCTCTTCATCGCGGAAGTGCTCAGCAAGCGTCAGCCCAGTCAAGGCCACCCGGGCTCGTGCTCCCGGGGGTTCATTCATTTGACCGTACACTAGGGCCACCTGAAACGTGAAACTTCTGTTCAAATTAGTTTGGTTCATGGATGTAACCGGATGTTGGTCGCAGGCCATCACTAGTACTCTCTTTCTTTTATATGTTACAAAATAATTGCACTCCCTGTTATGCAAACAACAGAACTGGCGAAACCTTCTACATTGTTTAATTTGGTCATGCAAATATTCCGAGGAGAGCTGCGGCTGGGCCGGCTTGTCTCTGCCATTGTGTATCCCCAGTTATGCATGTAAGTTCTCCATCACAAAGAATCCCTTCGTCAGAGCATTCTCCACTGTTTCAAGAGATTTAGGGGTTCTAAAGGTGCGCGAGGGCAGACTGAGGTAGAAGCGAGGGCCCGCTTTCATTAGGCCCGCGCAAAATATAGACGGGAGATAAAGAGGGCCGAGGAAGGACATTTTCGTAGAATGGCAGATTGCGGCAATGACGAACCTTGGAGCCTGGCATATCGTGCGGTGTCGGGGAGAGTGTGCCCGCCACCGGGAGCTATCAATAGTATGAGACTAATTGAAGGATTCGCGACCGATACCTCGGAGGCGATGGCAGGCATCCTGCGCACTATGTGTCCGGATGACGACCCTGACACGGATACCGCGTATCATCAGCAACTTAGACTGGCGGCATTCTGCAGGCCCTCTGGTGAAGACGCGGAACCTCTGACCAGGGAGGCAATTGGCGGGATTATTGCAGGCCTGCCCAACAAGGATCCAGGGTTAGATGGCATATCGGTTTAGATACTCAGGGTTGCGTGGAAGGTATCCAAGCACGAGTTCATGGCGGTCTATGATAGGTGCGTGCGCCAGGGGGTCTTTTTCAAAGTGTGCAAACAGGGGAGATTGGTGGTAATAACGAAGGGTAACGGGAAGGCCGCTACGGACCCCAAGGCTTACAGACCCGTAACCCTTCGGCCAGTACCGGAGAAGATATTAGAGAGGGTCATTGAATGGCTGGAGCAGGATTTCCGATAAACAGCACGGGTTTGTGAGGGGAAGGAGCACGGTATCCGCCCTAAAAGACCTTGGGGCGGGCCGGCGCCTCCACTCACAAATACGTGCAGGCCGTACCGCTGGATATATCCCAGTATGTATGGTGGCCCATGTTCCTTTTCAAGTGTGAGCAGGGAGATCATCAGATCAGATCAGATACATCATACTTCCTTGAGCGAAGGGTAGGAATGTTCACCGGGGGGATCGTGACATGGAATCGCAGCACGGTGGGTTGTACTCAGGGCTCTGTTATGGGTCCAACACTGTGGTGTGTTTTGGTGGACAATCTCCTACAGCTACCATACACGGAGGGGTTCAGGCTGTCGCTTATGCCGATGACATTACCCTGTTGGTGGAAGGTGACTTACGGGCAGAGGTAGAGCGAAAGGATGAGTGTGCACTTAGGTTAATGGCGGACTGGGGGCGAAGGAATAGGCTAGAGTTTTCGCACAGCAAATTCCAGACCCTCACACTGAAAGGGAAACTCCAGAGGGCCCTGGTGGTCAGAATGGACGGGACGTCCATCAGGCCCGACAATAGTGCCATGCTCCTCGGTGTCATTGATAATACTTTGTAATTTGGCGAACATGCGCAATCGGTGGGAGAAAGAGCGGCCAAATGCTTCGGCAAGGTGGCCAGGGTGTCGGCTTCCTCTTGGGGGTTGCGGTATAGGGCGCTGAGGATTTTAAACGGGGGGATATTTGTAGCAACCCTGACGTACGCAGGCGTACGTCAGGCGTATCTGGCGGCACAGGGTTGCGGCATATGTGCTGCGCACTAGACTTACTGGTCGCTTACCATACCTGCCTTGGCGGTTTTGGCCGGGGTGCTGCTGGCTGACCTGGAGGTCTTACGGGCTGGCGCTATCGAGGTGGGGAGGGAAGGGGAGTCATCGGACAGGAGGGAGGACTGGGGAAGCCACGTTAAAAAAAAGCGCCTAGAAAACGGCCTCATAGGTGGCGTGGAAACGTGTGCGTATTATCACGATTACAACTTTTGCAATTTTTAGGATCGTAATATCTCAAAACTGGTGGGTCGCATGAAAAAATAATATACACGTTTTTTGTAGATAATTATTTTATGATCTACAATTTTTGTCTGAAGTATTTTCTCGATAAAACTTACCGTTTCCCTGAAAATCATGAAAAACTCATTTTTTGACCTTTGACCTTGAATTAAATTTTTTTCATGTAATACAATGATTCGTAATATCTAAATTTTATTTGTGATTATTGTATTTTGAACAACTTTACTGATATTCAGCTTGTTGCAACTTTCCGTCTCACAGAATGTCCAGATTGACCGGAATATAGTTAAACTTATACTTCGACACTGTTTAATATTGATATTGATTTTGGTTTTTTGCATAGTACTAACTTAATGAATCTAAATCTTTTTGTAATGCGTAGCAATTTTCAATGTTAGTGACCTTGCAAAACCTTTTTTGTCATCTGCATATAATAAATGCTTGGAAGATTTGAGACACCGGTCGATATCGACCAAATATGAATTATAGAAAAGGGACCCGAGATGACGTCTCGGGTCCCTTGTGGCACATTAGAGGGTATTGTTACAAAGTTAGATCTATAGCCACCTACAACAACCGCTTGCGATCTATTAGTCAAATATGATTGTACCCGTTTCGACAAGCTACCATGAATTCCCAACTTAAACAAATTGGTAAGCAGAAAGACATGATCAACCCTGTCAAAAGTCTTCTCAAAATCAGTGTAGATCACGTCAACCTGCCCACCATTGTTCATATTGCGGAGAACATAGGCTGAAAAGGCTGCAAGATTGATAATAGTAGATTTATTTTTAATAAACTCGTGTTGAGTTGGTGGCAGTTGTGTTCGTATACCGGGATAGATAGCATCAAAAACGAATTTCTGAAAGACAAATGTCTTTCAGAATAAGGTATTCAATATTTATATTCCTCTATAATTTTCAGCGTTGTTACGGGACCCTTTTTTATGTGCCGGTACAATGTGAGCCATTATCCAACAATTTGGAAATTCGCCTTTTTCAAAGAGGCATTAAAAATAATTGCTGTTGGTTAAGCCAAAGTGTTTGCGCATTTTTTCCAAAAAAACCTGGGGCAAATCCATCAATGCCAGATCCTTTAGTAACTTTTATATTGCTTAGAGCTTTCTCCACTTTAGGCACAGTAACACTTAGATAATATATCGTATCACTAGAGGAACGACTTTCAGTTTCGTCAAATAAAATATTTCTAGTATGAGAGCGGTTTCCGAAATCACTCATGAAAAATTCATTAAAACCATCACATATTTGCTGACCATCAGTATATTTCCTATTCTTATATACCATCGAATAAGAATAATTAGAAAATTCTCTAATTGCTTTAATGTGTCTCCGCAATGCTCTAGGATCCTACTTTAGATTATTTTGGATATTTTATCTTTGTAGTATAGTATTTTTATCTTCTTTAAGTATTTATCATAAACACTATGTTAATTTTAGATTCATCGTCGATTTATAAATAGACAAGACGGCAGAAAAAGTAATTAAACGAAGTGATTTGTTAAAGTTATTTATTTTAATTATGTTTAAGAAATTGTATGTGCGCACGAAAACAAGACGCAAACGTAAGTCGATATCAAATTCGATTAAACAAATACGATAAATAAATATCTCTGGATAATACTACAGTAAACATACTAAACAACCAGACGGTTCATACGTGTACATGTAAGACCTTTGGACTACCTCCGGCCAACAAGACGGTCAAGAATAAAGTGAAGTTTTTCTTACATTTTTACCCAATTAAAAGCAGTAGATATATGTTGTATCACATTTTACGCAGATATTTGTTTCATTCGTCAGCTTGTTGTTACTTGTTACTTACTTTAGACTGTTTGTAGTCTTCTTTGATGACTCCCCCGACCTTCATCTCGTTATACAAGTCGTTCCCCTCCCTGGTGCGCTCACCGACTCCGGCAAACACCTATCGGGTGGACGCCCATCATCATCACTTTAGCTTTACACAACCTGCTACGCTACAATGGACATACACATCGTCCAGACTAGTGGTCCGTGAAGCCAAAATATTTCACAAAAGAAACGCGTAGAAGGATTTCCTGCTGGTATCTAAATGGTTAGAACATTTTTGTTGAAAATTTGGTTTGTTTGTGAACAACCAACTGGCTCATTGGTTAAACTTATGCAAAGGTTTTAAAATCAGAAAGTTACTATAAAGAGTATTGGCCTGATAGCGGCACTTACGGCGTGATTAAATAAAGTAAATGTGAAAGCGGGCCGCGCTTGTACCAACCCGAACGAGCCGTTTGGTGGTACCTACAAAGCTGTCAATATTCTGCTCATAAATTTACATCTTCTTCTTACACTTACTGATAAGTTATCATATATATATTTTTTTAAGTTTTTTAATACTAAGGTATTCACTTAAAGAAAATTAAAAAAATGAAAACATTTTTTTTTGAAAAATTAATGCTTATTTAACCGTCGCCCATTTGTTGCTTCCGTGCACTCAAACATGTGCCTTCCGTTACGGCTGTATATCGGTCAAAGATTGAATTAACATGAGAAGTGTTTGATATGTATCTTTATTTAGCTCCGCGCAGACGAAGCCGCAGGCAATCTTCAGTTAAAATTAGAAGTTCATACAATGATACATTCATACTCACCGAGAAACCTCCATGAGCCTTGGCGACGTTGTTAATCAGCTCCATAATGAGGACTGTCTTTCCGACCCCTGCACCCCCGAACAGACCTATCTTACCGCCTGTGATGAAATACCGACATTGTATATTTTTTGTCATAAATTTGTAATAGACATGCTTGATAAAATAAATTTTAATATTTTTTTGCTAGCAAATGTACGGCAGCCCGCCGGATTACTAGTACCGCGTTCCTAACTGGAGGGTAGAGTAGTCATCCATACATTCAGTCAAAAAAAATATTGGAAATGGATTATTTATTTATGGTTCCAAATTCAAGTTTTTGTTTTCTTTTATTGTTAGATTGGCACAACTGTTTTCCATTTTGGCGCAAAGTTTGAATTGCATGTGTTATTTATATTAAATTGAGTGACGGTTTCTTTTATATAACATTTTGTGTGTGTTGCAAATTTCGTAATAGACAATATCGTCGAACAAAGAGTTTGTCTTAAATTTTGCATTGCCAATGGAATTTCGTGTTCGGAGTCAATGAAAATGTTACAGAAGGTTTACGGTGAATCGGTTTGGAGTGGTACAAAGCGTTCAAAGCGGTCGAGATGTGATTGAAGATTTCATCTAGTAATTTAATGAATCAGGCGTTACTTTGCGGAAATAGACTCGACGTACGTTTCGTTTCTACACCGAAGCATCCTCAGGAATTCGACTGTACCATACAAACGATGACACGCGAGTCAACTGACTCGTGTGTCGTCGAGTGCGATTTGGTGTTCTCTGTGGTGAGTGCTTCGACAAAGTTGGCGAAGGACGTGACAAGTGGTTTTGTTTCCCGTGTTCGGACTCTATTTGT
This sequence comes from Calephelis virginiensis, assembly GCA_002245475.1. Taxonomy (NCBI): domain Eukaryota; kingdom Metazoa; phylum Arthropoda; class Insecta; order Lepidoptera; family Riodinidae; genus Calephelis; species Calephelis virginiensis. The sequence continues at coordinate 17,537 of NJDC01016213.1, forward strand.
GATCTGGTCGCGGAGGTGGGAGGTGGGAACTTTAGGTAGGGTTGTCACATGTAAAGAACCTGACAATTTACATTGTTTCCCGAGCTCTTCCTATATTCGTGTTCTGGTCGCGGAGGTGGATGGTGGGAACGTCAGTTAGGCTTGTCACATTCTGTGTCGTTTGGAGAATTATTTGCCACAACAGTTACACTGCTCACGCGGAATTAGCAAAATAAAGGCTTATTTTATATCTGTTCATCTAGTAAACCATCAACGTCTGCAATGGAAGTTAACATCGCAAAAGTGAAGGAAACAGTGACTGAAAATCCTCACTCAAATTTGAGAGATTTAACTGCTGTACTTTCTTTATCTCACGAGTCGATCTGTATCATTTTAACTAATCTAGTCCTAAAAGATTTGAATTTTCACTAAAAACTCAATCGCATAAGGGTCGCTGAAAAAATGCTAGAACGAGTTGTTCAAAAGTCAAAGCTATGTTGAGTGTTTTTTTTTTATTATCGCGATGTTGTGCACTCACAATTCTTGTTGGAAGGTCAAATGGCAAATAAGGAACATTCTTCGAGCATTATGCGGCGTTGAAGAGAGCTAATTCAACGAATATGGCCAAATTTGTGTAAAAAACAATCTTGGATTTTTTACCACGATAGTGCGGATTCGCACAAAGCCATAATTGTTAACGAATTTTCGAAGACTCAACAATACAATCTAGCTCGATGCACCATATGCACCAGATACTTGTTTCTTCTTCCTAAACTCAAATTGCACCTCGTGGCACCCATTTTCAATCGATAAAAGACATAAAAGAGAATTTGTGGCGAGAACTGAACTCAATTCCGGAAACAGCGTTTAAAAAATTACTTTGATGATTGGATTATTCATGGGCTAAGTATATCCTATCCCAAAGAAGCTTTGGAGGTGAAAAAAAATTTTTTTAAACAACAAATAGTTAGCGTATTATATTAATCTTTTCCCGGTATTTTTTGACAGAATAGTACATACATAGCATCTGTGATGTTGTCACCACCTTGTTCACTAAGGTGAGATAGTAGATGTTGTGGGTCCATAGCAAAATTTTTTTAAACAACAAATAGTTAGCGTATTATATTAATCTTTTCCCGGTATTTTTTGACAGAATAGTACATACATAGCATCTGTGATGTTGTCACCACCTTGTTCACTAAGGTGAGATAGTAGATGTTGTAGGTCCATCGCTGTCCTGTGGTCGGGGTTTTAGGTCTATAACGCACAAGTCTATCGTCTACTCTACCCACTGGACCGAAAAGTGTTACTGTTCTGGCGGCAGAGATAGATCAGACAGTTGATATTTACCTAGACGAGTTGCAGGACTGCAGTCTGCACTCTACTAAAGCAGTGGTGGTGGTCCAGTGCAGCAGTGTTCTTGTGGGTTATGACCTATTCAACTTTACTCTTTATGAGCTGTTTATCAGGGCGTAATAACCCTAACGGTTTACATCTACACAGGATACCCGGACCAACACGGGGAAACCAAACGGAGTAAAAACGCATATTACTTAAGTATCTTAACGCCCATATCCCCGAAGAGGTAGGCAGAGACCCACGACTAGCCGAAGATACTAAGTCCCATAATGTGATAGGTGGCAAGCCTATCGCCAACCGGGCACATTTCCAATCTCGAGCAACATTTTTTTTTATTACAAAATTGGAAAAAAACAATTTTCTTTTTGTTACCCGACCCGGGATTCGAACTCGGGACCTCATGCAGTCAAGTCCAACTACTGAACCGCTAGACCACAGAGGCTATTACATACTTATATTATCTTAGGTTTGTAAAGAAAAATATACTTTACTTTGAGTATTATCATTTACTACATACATAGGTATATCACATTCGTGGTATTCGACCAAAGACTTGTCAGAATAACCTTTGTAATTTTAATTTAAATAAACGTTTAACTGAGTGAGTAGTAGAGAGTTGTATTGTGATTTCGGACACGGCATTGTAATTAATAATATTAAATGATGTTTCTTTTGTTACTGGTAAAAGTTTACTCCTAAACTTGTACTCATTCATATTTGTCATTTTCTGTTGCTTATATAAATGTGAACAGGAAACCCAATAATCTTGTTGTGATTAACGGTGTCAACGAAATCAATAAAAAATTGTAATAAACATCGGTGTATAAAAACTAACACAACAAAAAATAATTAGCAATTTTTGTCCATCCGTTCAGATATGCTTATGTAAAAATGAATCCCCATATGCGTGGTCATCGCATCATACCTTTTTTTTTGAGTGTGGAAATCCTCATGGATACTTCTCCCGAAAGTGGTGGGTTATGTCGGACTCCTACCGACTAAACCACACGGTGTCCTCCCCTTCTCCAAGTACCGGGGCTGTTGGGATGCTTTCGCAAACTTCCACTGCCCCGGCGGCGCTGGATCTCGTGATCCCCATCGCGCAGCCCATCTCAACAGGGGGCCGCATATCATCAAAAGTGGTGCACGGAGACACAGCTTGCACCACTTTAGGGTCTCAATGGCGACAGGAACCCCCGTACTTGCAACCCCATCATGACCGGGTGGGCAAGAGGGAATGCACACCCCCCTCCTCCGCGGGCTCACTACCTGTGTCCGCTCCTCTTGTCTCCTCTTGGGACAAGAGGTTTCATACCTGCTTTTTATATCATATCTGCACTGATGGACCAATTATGCTGATTTTTTTGTCGTGTTGGTTGAAGTCAGGAGAATGGACAAATTGCTAGGAATGAAAAAATCAATGCTTTAATCCATATACATTGTTAGTAGCTGTTAATGTCAAGCGATATGAAGTTCGCCGGGTTGGCTATTATTTTATGAAATATAACCGTAATTATGACTCCTGTGTAGATTACCTTTGACATACGGAGCGAGTAGGTCTACGACCTTGATGCCCGTGACCAGAATCTCCTGTTCCACGGACATCTCCACGAAAGGCGGAGCGTCGGCGTGGATGGGGGCAAACTTGTCTGTTTCAATCGGGCCTCGTTCATCTGGGTCAATGTTTAAGGCTTCAGTTATTTTTTTTATATACAACTAGCGGCCCGGTGCGTGCTTCGCTACGAATAAAGTGAAATATTTGATAAATATGTCATTAAATATGTCATATATGTCAAATATGTCATGAAAAAAAATGACAGAACTATCCCCATATGAAAAAAGTTTTAAGTTGATGGAAAAATACTCATTAACAAAATGATCCGCCATTCATTTGTTACAAAAAATGTGATAAATGAAGAACCATCGGACCGATTTTATGCAAACTTCACATAAACCATCTACTAAATAGTCCGAACAAAGCCTAAAATTTTGGTTTGGAAAGGTGAACCCGTTTTGAGTTATAAAATTACAACGAAAAGTGGCATTGATTTATGATTTTCGAAATTTGATCTAAGGAAATGTGCGGATTCTAGACAAATAACTATCGATGAAAAGAGTAAAAAATAATATTTTCCAGTACTTGTTCTCAAAAATACAGACATTTTAATGTTTTTTTACTTTTTATCGTATCTTTGCTTTTTGGTTTAATAACAAAAACTTTTTTTCAAAATACAGCGCGAACTTTCTGTTTGAATACAGATTAATACGAATTTATTCGTTTTTAATTAACAAAATAGAATGTAGCCTTTTAAAAACTGACATTATTTACCAGACCTGTTTGGTTTCCTCTACATTCATTACACTTTTCATACAAATAAGCAGGTTTCGGAGACTTTTGACACCACCCTCGATAATATCCAAGTGAATGTCAACCTTGGTCTCCCCGGGTACCGTCATCCATCCACATTCGCATTGCATATCTGCTTTGTCAATAAATTTGTCAATTTTATGAACTTGTAAATAAATTTGGAAATCCATAAAATAAAACTGCTCCAGAAAGAAAAATTTCCATTAACCAGAAAGAGGGGAAGATAAATTGTGTTTATTGTTATCAATGTTGCATTTGTTTTAAAAAAATCCATTTTAGGTTATTACAGCAGCTTTTAAACGATAGTTGTTGTATTTTTTATCACATTATTCTTTTCTTTAATCTGTTCTACTTTCTTATTTCCATCATAATGATTTAAATATTAGATATTTTAAATTTAGCTGAAGTAAAACGAAAAAATGCAGCGACGTCAAAGGCAGATTTTGTTAATTTGTTATAAATATTCGACACTTAATCTAGGGTGACGGAATAAACCTTGTATAGATAGTTATACTGAGACTATACAAGGTATAAGCTATTCCGAGTTTATTATTAGAGATTTTTTGTTCTTAATATAACATTTTATAACGTATTTATTTGTAAAGCCGATAATGTTTTTCGATTTGGTGCTTACGCTGTTTTTTGCAATTGAGCACTTTGACATTGATGCCATCTTTTTCTTTCACATCGAAAAGTAAGACCGGGCGTAAACATACGGTTTCCTGGTTAGGTTTCCTGTTGCAGGTGCCCCGCCCGGGATGTAGCTCTGCTTACTGCGTCGGGGATACGGGCGTAAAGATACTTTTATTAAAATTAGTAAAACTATTTGACTTCAATTTTGTCTTTTTTTTGCATTTGGAAACACTGCGTTTTATTTATTTGTGACATACCTCCACTTACTAAAAAAAATTAACAAAAACAGTCTTGCCGTGCATGAACATTGTCTCCACGTCAATCAATTAAAAAAAATCATAAGAAAGTCGCAAAATATAAAGCTGATAAAAATGCTCGAGTTTAATTAAATTCGTACATTCATTCATACATTGACACGTCACATGCACATAAACAATGATCACGTTTTGATCTCCTTTGACTTAGATCTGTAACCATGACGTAGAAATAATAACATGCATATATTATGTAAGTCTTTTATTGTAGTCTTGAAAGACAAAACAAGTGTTGAAAAATCACCATAATTTTCGAAAATAATAGTATGGGTTCGAAAATTCCAATAACATCAGCTGCCTAGGTTTGTATTAGTGTAGGCTAATGATGCTGTTTTGTTCAGTTGGTTTCCTAAGAACTGGTAACTCTTCACGATTATCGTCTTTTTTAGTACGATGTCTTTACAGGCATGCCTCGAACATAACGGGCATCAACGATTTCACGCAAAAGGGCTTTCATGAAAGAACATGATTTTCTCACTAATTTCTTTTGTCCAAAATTCGATATCTCGTTCAAAATGTTCTACGGTAAGTGGATAATTTTCAGATAAGATTCCAGACCAAATGGCAAAAATACACGTTTTTCCCTCCGAAACATGCAATTGACCTTGCAGTTGATACCTCATTGTACCAAGTTTTTTATTGTATTTGAATATTTGTATCTTACTGTTTTTGATATACCTATCTTATACGCTTTCAGAATCAGAATCAGAAAAAACTTTATTCACGCGAACCATACAGGTAGTAGAAGAGCCTTGACATTTTTATAAACTACCACCGTATCGGAATTGTGGGAATTTAATTTCTACGTATTGTCTTCAACTAATCCGTCCAAAAAAGGGCAATTTCGCATCTATGAAAGTCCACACGACTGAATGACAATGTTTTCCATTTGTAGCAGTACTTACCTGTTTTTTGTTTTCATTGTCATGCGCAATAGAAGTTATATATACTTATATACTTATATACTTATATAAATAACTTCTATAATATCATGTACTTCATTCTTCTATACCGACTGTTAACGAAATGTACTTTCCATTCAAATCATGTGTTGATAGACACCGTTTAAAAAAAACAATAAAAACTACCAGAAAAATAAAACTGCTAAATAGTGAAAAACATCCACTAGCAACCTTGAATAAGCGCTAGTTCTGGTGGAAAAACCACCAAGGTGGCAACACTGCGTAGAAATGAATGAGAAGCACTATAACGCGGAAAGGGTTATTATGAATTCTTGCGAGTTACACTGGAAATTATTTAATTATTTTCATATACGATATTAAATCAAAATGTTAATTCATACACATGAAAGATTAATACATCATACACCATTCAAATTAATTTGAATTATATATCTTTAAAATCGTTAAACAAATAATGAGCTTGAATCTCAATTTTAGATCTTACTTTGTATTTTTTTTATCGAGTAAAATAATCATAATCGTATCATGGGAGGCATATTATCATAAAAAAAACTATGATCAAGATTCACATATATTTTTTTTACTGTCTCATCTCATAAGCTTTAGGCAAAAAATTGTTTTAAAAAATCCTGATTTTAGGACTCAAGCCGCCTTAAGCTTCCAGTTCCAGGAAATCGAGTCAGTTTGACGTTTTTTCTATTAGACTTTTAATGTAATATCATCAGCCTTTCTTCCTCAGTAGACCGTGAAAGGAAATGGACGTGCGAAGTCACAAGGGCTAAGGAAGTATCTATGTCCAATGGGCATGATCATTTTTAAATTTTTACTCTCCATCGTTGAAACTTGGTGGAATGCTATTGACATTTAAGAAGCGGTTATACATTTTTGAACTGACCTCAAAAGAGTTATTGATTTGTAATGAAATTGGGTTCAATTTTGCAGTTTGACTGGTCTCTAAACATTAGACACGTTCAAAATATATCGTCGTTAAATTATTTTTCAATTAATTTACACAAGGTTAAATCTGTAAATTTAAGGGCAGTAAAACTGTAAACCTACTTTGATTTCAATACTATGTCGTCTGATGTAAAATTTAGTACCGCTCTCGATTTCACTGGAAATCTATCATCAGATACAGAATTGGTGGCAATGAGACCACCTTAGGAGTACGCTCTACAAATTAATTTGCTCTACAATTTTAAAAATCGGTTGTCGAATCTCAGATCTCTTGGGGAGACAAGCACACCGATATTTCGATCTCTACATGACATATATTGTGGTTGTACCTATTTTTTACCGACTTTCTAAGTTGAAGATGGTAAAAGGAAGAAAGAAGAGGAGATTGTTTGACTCCTATATTTTTCATGTAAGTATTTTAATCGATTTTTCTGTCATTTGGAAAACGATTCTAAAAACATTTTTTTGGAAAGAGCTCACTTCTGAGGTGGTCCTATTATCAGTAAGTCTGAATCTGAACATTGGATTCCAAGGAAAAAACTCCAATTTTTGTTCATTTAAACTTCTGAATCCAAAGTCGGTTTTGACAGTTTTGCTGCTATCATGTAAGTAAACAAAGAGTTAATATATTATAAACAACTTGCCAATAGGTTCCCCAATAACATTGATAATTCGCCCCAAGCACGGCTCCCCTACGGGAATGGTGATGGGAGCCCCGGTGTCCACGATGGTCTGCCCCCGGACCAGCCCTTCCGTGCCGTCCATGGCGATCGTCCGACAAGTACTTTCGCCCAGATGTTGAGCGACTTCCAGGATGAGCCTGGGAGCTGAATCAAGTAAAGTGTACGTACTGATCAAGGCTTATGGTCTAAAATCCGAACCTAAGTCGACCTCCATCGAGGTGATAAAAGGATAAAACATATTTTAAAGCAAATTTCGTATGTAAGAAAACATATTAAAAAGCGGTTGCCTGAAAAATCCTATACTTTAATTATTTTTTACAAAATGATTTTTTATTAAATGTTACATTACTAAGATAATGAATTTTTATCTTGATTGAAGTAGGTCTAAGGCGTATAGAATTCGCAAAAGTTGGGTTTCCGTTATATACCTGGACGAACTACTGGGCTGCCAGTTAAAAAGAGGCATGTCGATGCCAGTTACTTTCACTTGATTAGATAATAGAAAAAAATATTTCAAAAGTGCAATTTTATAGCGAGCACGTTAGCGAGCTGTCTTGCAAAAAAAATATCGGAATACTTAAAACCGTTTTTCTAAAAAGTAATTTAAAATATTTTGTCCATGATTTTTTTAATACATTTTTAATGCACTAAATTTATCATAAAATATGTTTCATTGTAAAATCAGTGCTGTAGTGTTTAGCATAATAATAAGATAAAGATGAGGGTAGACTTAATGTTAATAAACAGTGTTAAACCAACCTTTACGTTTCATTACAAGTATTATCTCGGTGTAGGTTAATGTAGGGTTGGATCTGCTACTATCCAGAACTAGCGCATGATAAAAGAAAACTAACTCCACCATATGTAACAATATATCGCTTCAGTGGCTGTTTGAGTTGTTTGTCATTAGTGCCGTTTGACAAATCCGCGTGTTGACGAACTTCTGGCTCTAGTTTTAGAAACATTTATAATTTCAAGATTTTAAAGTCTTACTTTAAGCAATTTAAGAACATTCAAATTTTGAAAGTACAGATTCTCTCTGAAAATAAAGTTTGGAAATCGTCCTTTCGCGGATTCAACAGACATTTAGGATATACAAGCATTGAAGATACGAAAAGTACCAATTGCAAAGAAAAGTTTAATTGTTTCATTAGTAAATTATTTTTACAAACAAAATAAAATGTAAATTAAATACGTTACACCAAATTCAGGCAGACCGTATGGAGTGCCAATTGTTGCGATCCACGCATACTAAATAAGTTTCACAATTTACTTTAAATTAAGTAGCTTTTTAAAATTGTCAATATTTACTCCTCAAATAAATAAATTTTTAATCTTTGATGTGATTAATTTTCAGAATATTGACAAAATTCTGTGATACTACACACGCTGTACAAATTTGATATAATTTAAAACTTTCATGATTAATTTGAATATGTTATGTTATTCGAGGTATGTGATATATTAAGTGATAAGCTTTCGTCTTAATGATATTTATTGTTGATTTTTTATGCAAATACCAGCCCCTTGTTCACGACGACCAATGAGATACCTATTTATAGTGTAAGTTAAGACGTATAAAATTATATTTCTCTCGGTGCTAACTTTATTAGTACTTACTTACTTCGATTAGGAACCTCGAGGGCATTCAAGATCGGGGGCAAACCCTCATCGAACTGTACGTCCACTACAGCACCGATCACTGAAATACATCAACATGATCATTAGTTGCGTTAGTATTATTTTCCAATTAAGCAAGAAGCTTGATAATGTAACATCCGAGCTTCAAGTTGGCAATGCAACGTAACATATCAAAGGCAACGAGTATTTCTTATCATAAGGTCCGACACATTCATGCGAAATTCTTTTTCGAAACGTAATTTTCGCCCATACAAGTCCACTCAAATTCTGTAAGGATAAATTCCGAATGTATGTTGCAGTTCCACAGATTTGTGTCGATTTGCAGCGTTAAATTTTTTTTGAAATGGAATTCTGTAACAAAATTCTGAATGTACGCGGGTGATTTTAAAAGTATTCAGGCCAACCAAGGAAATAAACACATGATAAAGCAGTAAAATTTTAATTTTTCTACATAATCATCGTCGAGATCGATGCACTTTTGCCGTCTCCCATTCAAAGCATTTAGATAGCTGAAAAAAACGTTTATCCCTTTAAGCCAAGATATGTGTCTACTGTTCTTTTCACCTCATCGTTTGTCGAAAATCTTTGACACAACAAGTACTTTTTTAGGTAAGGGAACAGAAATAAAAGTTGAGAGGTGTCAAGGGACACCCGGATGGAACGAAGTTCTCTCTCCCCCTCCCCCACTCCTCTCTCTCTCTCAATCTCTATCAATATCTAGTAATATCTATCTCTCTTATAGAAAGAGACAGAAAGAGAAACATGAAAATAAATAAATAAATAAAATAAAACAATAAAAAATAAAAATAATAAACAAAAAAAAAAATAGAGAGACAGACAGAGAAACATGAAAAAAAAGTAATAAAAAAATCCATGATCCAGGTCGTCTCTACTGTTTAGAGCAGTAGTTAACAAACTTATTTTTCTCGTGGACCACTTTCAAAATTTTACTGGTTTCGGTGGACCCCTTGATGCTACATTTCTACCACATTCTTAAAATCGCCAAAAAATTAAAAACTGTGTCGCTTCTGAGTTCTATCCCTATATTCCGATAGGTAAAATAAAAACCAAAAATGATACATTTTATAACACTTTATTTATTAAAAGAATAGAATTACAAGAATAAATTAATAAGGTGATATAGGTTCAGGTCATAATGTTAATTAATGGGAAGGATGTATTTGATGAAGTGATTGCTGATTATGTACAGCCCCCTGGTATAATTCTTTTGAGATTTGACGCGCAAAAGTACCACTTAAATGGTTCGAGTGAATAAAGTTTTTTTTTGATTGATTGAGATGACTTATAAACCCACCATTGCAGGATCTCCTTCTGTTGCCACTGAAATAAAGTTAGTAAATGGAATCGATTTTTCTGTAAAAAAAATTACTCAGAACATTAAATACTGAATCGCCTTTAGTGCCAGTCTCCAAAGTTATGGCAAATAGCAATTCTTTGTGAATTTCTTCCTCCATAATAAATCGGACATACATGTACCAATAATAATGCTTCATTACCGGGTAACGTTGACTCATCCAGTTGTATGGAAAAATGAGTTTTTTGCAGACGATCGCACAAAGAAACTTTCGATATCAGAGCTCATTTCATCAATGCGTCTTCAAACAGTATTGTTACTTAATGAAATTCTTTTTAGTACGTCAAATGGAAATTTATGCAAAACAGTTTTTAAAACCTCTTCAACAGCGGGTAAAATTAATTGTTCTCCGATAGTGTTAAATTTTCCAGATTTTGCTAAGTACCTAATGAGATGTTGTAAGATGCCCGCAAGCCATTATCGTTACTTTGAGATGTTGAAGTGAACATACCTTCAATGTTTGAAAATATTTTAAATCTTTACCTATTTTATCACTATGACACCTTTTTACATGATCTACGAGCTTTGATGGTTTCATAGAGTCATTGCTTAAAACTTTGTTGCATAATAGGCACATGGGCAATTGTTTGTCTGCCTCTGATGGAACAAAACCATATTTCAAATAATTGACACTACATTGTCGACATTTTTTCTTTACTGTAGCTACGTTTCGTAAAAAAATGTTTTAGTAACCAGTTTTAATTTTTTTACGGCTTAACAAACCGTAAAAATTTTTTTACCACTAATTTTTAATAGTACAAATAAAAATTGGTGTAGGTACTCAGTATCGAACACTGATCATATTTGTGTAGGAAAAAATAAAAGTCAAATACCAAAATTGTCCATAAAAACGATTACTAAAATTTCATCAAATCAAAGAGTTCACACGCTCCGTGTATTTGCGTATTTTTTGTCTGCAGCTTCCTTGTTAAAACGTGCAAACTGGCATTGAAGCTCTAGCCACGACCTTGACGCCTGCGCACTGCTCGCTCTTTCCGAAAAGGAATAGTTTTGATAACCCTTTTTGTTTACGCCTACATAGACCCCCAGCAAGTCTCCCGTGGACCCCTGGGGGTCCACCTGGACTACTTTGGAAATCATTGGTTTAGAGTATCTTTTGTTCTGGCGTTGAGTAATGAACACATGTTTCTTTCACTATAACAAAACGTTTCAAAAAATCATCTGCATCGGCTTCAAATAGCTCCTAACAGTCACTGAAATAGTCAATCACGTGTTTTATTATTCAACTGAAAACAGTCGCGGAATCCCATTTCGCAGCAATTTTGTGGAAATCCAATTCGTTGATTATGATATTTTGAGTTCGTTCATAAGAGATGCCTATAATCTCGGCTATATCTCTAATTTTTAATCTGCATTCTCCCACGCTTGAATCCTACTATTCTTTTTTGACTGATGGATAGGACAGAGCACAATCTCCTAATGTACTGACCACATCATCATAGTTAGTTTTCGTTGATAGCCCCTTCTTATGGAGGTACTTAATGACGGCACGCTGCTCGATTTGCTCTATTTTGCAGAAAGTATGTTCGATTGCTTTGTTAAAAAAAACTCAACTAATTATTGCATACTTTTGGAACTTCACACAATAAACTGCTCTGTACTGAACTAAATAATGGGGATAGATTTGATTTTTAGAATTGAATGGATCCGTGTTAAGCTGAGAACTTCTCAATCCACCCTCGTATCTGGCGGGCTTTGATACAGCCAGCTACGTAAGTACTGTTATCTCATACAAGGCCCGTCGCATGCATTTAAAGAATTGCTTAGGGAAAAACAAAAGGGAATTCCTTAAATACATCACACACATTTTTTTTTCAATTGAGAATCCAAAGCTCAGTTTAACATTGGCAGTAAATATTGAAGAAAAATATTCGCTATTCCCTATAATACGCAAGAGTGGCAAATAATAATAACTACTTATAAAATTATTTGATTTTCATGTAGGTTTAAATTAAAATATAAAATAAATATTATTATTATTATTAATAATATTTAATAAAGTTTGCTAAAATTACAGCAAAATTTTCATATTTTAATATTCAATGTCGTCAAATATAGCCAAAACATGGTTAAATCTGTTACACTTTCGCCATTCCGTACGAAATTTTCGAACGAAAATCAATAGAAGAGTGCACAACTCTTCCATTGATTTTTCGGAATGTTTTTTTTCGTAACGCGAATCCGAACGCAATGGCCCGCTTGCGGTGTCTCGAAACGGAGAAATTCCACACGAAAAATTCCGATCGTGTGTGTTATTTTTTTCGAAATTGCGTTTAGAAATTTCACAACGGGATACCTTAAGATAACTCCACACGTATTTGGCAGGTTTCTTTGCCATTACCAAATCGTTCTGGTTTACCTCAAGCGCCTTAAGGCTAGGCATTGTAAAAAATGTATAAATTTTAATATTTTTTGTCAAAATATGTAAAATAAGCCTTTATTTTGCTAATTCCGCGTAAGCAGTATAACTGTTGTGGCAAATAATCCTCCAAATGACACAGAATGTAACAAGCCTAACTGACGTTCCCATCACCCATCTCCGCGACAAGAATACGAATATAGGAAGAGCTCGGGAAACAATATAAATTGTCACGTTCTTTACATGTGACAACCCTACCTAAAGTTCCCACCTCCCACCTCCGCGACCAGACACAGGCATGTCAAACTTATAACAGCCCCCTATTTCCGTCGAAGGTAGAACTTCGCTCAACTCCAACGGTATAGTACTTTCTACCTACCTGTTCCTCCCGCGTTACGCCCTTGCTGCTTTTAGTCCCGGTAACTATTTAATTAGATGGCCGGTAAATTTATTTAACACAAGCGCTTAGCAATAGCTGCAATCAGTTCAAGATTTTCATTTTCGGTGTCTACAAATTAAGTATATTTAGGCTCAGACCAATATAAGTAGGTAGAAGTACAAGAAGGGAATCACGATTAACTGAAGGTACTACTTTATCCTACAATGTTATAGGTGGCTAATCTATCACATCGTGGGATAAAGTAGTACGTTGGTGGCTAACCTATCACCAATTAGGATATTTAATCAATCCTGGGCAAAGTTATTTTTAACACCCTACGAAAAAAAGGGGTATTATAAGTTTCAACTCTATGTGAGTGTGACATGTGCGTCTGTGTGTGCGTGCGTGTGTGTGTGTGTGTGTGTGTGTGTGTGTGTGTGTGTGTGTCTGCTGTGGCATCACAACTTTCGAACGTATGGAACGATTTCGATGCGACGCGACGACGGAACGTTTCAAATTAGATCTGAGGTGGTTCTACATTGCGTTACACATTACAATTATTTTTTGTAATTAAACATTTCAATATAAGTGCTATTATTAGAAAATTGAAACAAAATATTTGAAGTTGCCCGATGCGGACCCAGACCCCAGACCCCAGACCTCATCTAGTCTAAGGTTTACTTATGTTAAGTATAAAAAATGAAAATGTTTTCGCTCGCTTGTCTAATGTTTCCACTCGGCACCGGTGTGTTACCGCAATTAAAATGCTTCAGTATATTACTTGTTCTGTGGTTACGACAGGGGTATACCTACTTTTTGTGTGTGGACAAAGTTTGTGGGTGGGTAGTGACATAGGCTACTTTTTGTCCCGATCATTGATAGGTATCATACCTTTTTATCAAACCCTGATATATATTGCGAGAGCGCTTATTAAGTTTAGTATTCGCGTAGTGACGGATAACGACTAGCGCTATAAAAAAAACTAACCAGCAATAATTTTCCCCTTGGAGCCAGCCGTGGAAGACTTGGCCGGCGCGGATCTGGAAAGGCCTTTGGATTCCTTCTTCTCTTCGCATGCACTCGACGATGAGTACTGTAATTTTTAATTGTTTTTTACTAATTTCCAAATACTTTTCGACTTAGGGTGGGATGACCTCATTGGCCAGTATATTAATAGAGGTAGCAATTTGGGTAGCTATATTGTTCCACTAGAGCATCACTAGACAGTAGCGGTCACCAGGTCGGTACCATATTCCACGCTGTAACATAGGTTAGCTGGTAGTCTTACACGTGACAGTATTGAGAAGCGAACAGACAGGCACACGATGCAAACAAATTAAAGTCGGTAGCACCGTGACCTTGTTCACTAATTCGTGTATTGTGACCGCTCGCTTAGATTGGTCTCGAAAGCCACAGTCTCACTAATTGTTCGCCATGTCAATCTTACAACTTAAGAAATCGATAATCCCCGAAAAAGCATACGCGTAATATAGCTAGGATCTCATTCACGTCAGCTTTCAAACAAAAAATCCCTTTCTTCTTTTCCGCTATCTCCCCATCGCCCGCTAGTTAAATTAAAGAATATCCGCACATATTAACTTGTGTCGTCTTTGGTCAGAGGAATAAGTAGAACGTCTGTTGAAATGTCGCGTACAAACTAATCAACAACTAATCAGAGAGCACTAGACGTGGTTTGTCTTTATCTATCACTTTCGATCAAACGATACAGCAATCAATCAAAATTACTTTAGTAAGTTCGTTTCAGAATTACAGCCACTTGAACTTCGATTTTGAAGACAAATAACGTAAGATATTCCTTAAAATCAAATTGATTTCATTCGATAAGGCCTTATTTTGCCAACGTATTAACCTTTCGTCTTCTTTAGACAACATCTGTCTGTTTGCTTGTTTATTTTTAGAAATTATAATAAACAACTTACATTCAATTTTTGATAATACAGAAATGTGCATGCACCAAGTTGAACCTTCGAATTCATTTTTTCATGTGACTTTTTTAGAAATATTTTTCTATTTCCCAATTTTGATACATTTTTGTTGTCCCCGTCATTATTGCTTGTCCATTCTGCAACGTTTTTGACAACCTTTGATTCACTTGGAGGAAAATCGGTGTAATATCGAAAGAAACTTCTGTTTTTACCTGAAAAAGAAAAGACCGACATACATGAATCACAGTTACAACCCCGCGACGTCGCCTGCATATTTTATCTTATACCTTCAAATGAGCAATTCTTATATACACATATATTTAAATCTATAATTGGAATCGCGGAATCGGCTCCAACGATTTTCAAGAAATTTAGTATGTAGGGGGTTTCGGAGACGATAAATCGATCTAGCTAGGAATATTTTACCAGCCACCTTATCCTCCGAACTGAAACACGTCTACCGCAAGCGCTGACATTATGGCGGCAAGAATAGGTAAAACGGTTAAGGTTCTTAAACGGTCTTAAAGTTTCTTCGACGCAGGAACGCTAGACCTAGCCATGGCAACGTATGGCGTCCCGGTGAGTTATGGCCCTAACAAAGCTAAGATCGTACTTAGCCGTCTCTATTATTTAATTAATAAAGATAGTAAAATGTAACATATTGACACTTTACAAAACGTATGTCAGGCCAATCTTAGCTTACGCAAGTGTAGCCTTCGCACATACGTACCCGACCCATCTTAAAAAGCTACAAGTAGTCCAAAATAGGCTCATGCGTACTGCCACCGGTTGTCCGTGGTACGTACGCAACGAGGACCTACATCGCGACCTAGATTTGCCTACAATAGCGCAGCATTTCAAAGAAGTATCGGAACGCTACTTTGAAATAACGGCTGCCCACCCCAACCCGGTATTAGCACCCGCGTGTGACTACACACCGGCCGCAAACGCGCCCACCAAACTTAGGAGACCCCGTCACGTGTTATCGTATCCACCGGATCCAATAATCGCGGCAAACGCGAAGAGCTCCGGTTGGGAGGGCCAATCCCAACCGGAACACAAATTCACAGAACACTACACTACACCGTCGCCGCCGGGCTAGGCGACGAAGACCTCCCTTGCGCCCGGCGCTTAACGCCGAGCGACGAGCCGCCACTATTCATCCACTTAGTCCACCCAGTAACCAGAACGCAGCACCAAGTCGAGGTACGGTCTCCCGGGAGACAGCCCTTGTCGCTGGCGTTGTAGGGAACAGTCCAATCCATCTAAATAATGATGTCTCGGGCTGAGCACTCTACAAAGCCCGGTGAAGTTGTAAAAACCGCGAGGTTGGCAACACATTAGTCATTCCAAAAAAAGTCAAGTCTATCACCACCAGCCACTTCATATCCAATTTAGAGCAACGTTATTCAATTCAGAAATTGAAAAAGAAACACATATTCTTCTTATTGGCCGACCAGTGACTTAATTTCTCAAGATAAACACCGGACCGTAAAACCGCAGTGGTGAAATGATACCTAAACAAAAAATACATCGGGGAAGCTACTAGTAAGTATATAAACGTCACGTCATTATTTAAATATTATTTTTAGTTGTTTTTCAGTTTATATCTTTTTGTTTGTTAATTAATGTTATTTTATTATTGTTGTTGACGTTAATTTTTCTTAACATTAATTGTAATTGTTGTTGACTTGTTTTGACATTTAATGAAAAATAATTTTGAGTAAGTTGACTATTGAGTATTGACGTACATCGAATTTTCAATTATTATTTGAAATATTTAACCTCTGTTTTTGCTTGCTGGAGAAGTTTAATCAAGGTAATTCCAGCTGGCTTCATGTAATTCTTTCAAATATGGCTTCCAATTATATCTATAAATATCTTGCTACAGTCTTTGTTTATTAATAAGACGGTTATAGCTTTACGTTAGTTAATCGCTAAACATATTTCCCTCTCAACCACAGCACACAATCACCGTTCACAACCACGGACGACACCATCATAATTTACTTACTTATGTGAAAATACATGTCTTTAAAATGTAGTTACTTACATTTGTTTGATATATTAAAAATTCGAAGCATGCTTATTATTACAATATATTTATTCCAATTATTACTGTAAGGCTTCCCTGAAATAAATTACTTGAATTGAAAATGTCACTTTCGTTTTGACATTTCATTTAGCATGAAAATGAGGTTTTTTGTTGGAGTTTTGAATTTTGACGCCATCGTGAATGAAGGTGGTTGTAATTTTTATTATTATTGAATTTCGTGTTTATATTGAGTGAAATTGGTTAATTTGGGTGGGAACTGGATCGAATTTGTTCAGTGAGAGTGCACAAATGAAATGATCATTAAGAAATTAGTATATCGTCTATTTCCTCGCTGCCGTCAAATCTCCTAGATGAGCTTGAGTAACGAAGCCACCGCTTTTCTCAAGACCCTGACCTGACATGACTTTGTACATAGTGACTTATGACTGATTGAATTAACTAATTAACTAACTTGACATTGGCAAAGTAGTCGTGAAAAACGATTGAAAGCCATATTTATAAAAGAAGATGAAGAGGACGCGTAGGACGGCGCATGATCCCCCTCCAACTTTCTCTGGAACGATATCATCCCCAATCTTGTTGAAAACCATATATCAATGGTTTTCAACAAGTGGATTATACAGTCCTGCCATTCCTTCGCTTCTAACTGACGAAGCTTCTTACTTCATTTAATTTAAGTCTTATTGTGGCGAAAAATAAGAGTTTTACATTAAATTTACTTTTACAAGTATTTCTTTGTATATACAAGTAACTATACAAGTATTTTTTTACACTAGTTAGTATCGTTGCTTAATACTTTTAATACAAGTATATCATTTGCTTACTTTGGGCACAGAATAATAAGTACTAATGTACAGAAAAAGCTCTTCTCGTCACAATTTATAGAAATAGCAACTCTTGTTAATAAGCAACAAAGTTCAATTCAGTTCGTACAAGCGCTCCGTACCTAACGAGATATTCACGTAAGTATTCCCGCTCTCTTTTAACGCATAACTCTGTCGCTATCTAGCGTAGAGTGACGCAATACCTATGGTGCTATGGTCGTCGGCTCGCGGCAGCGCTACTTTCTAGTATTACAATATTATCGTCTATCTACCTACTTGACTACTTATTGCATCTTACGTTTATGCGTATGATTACTCGGTCTATGAGAGAGATAGATATTGCAATAAATATGACAGTCTCTCATGATATGTAATAAAAAAAAAACTTCCAGTCTTTAGGCACAGGAATAAAAAGTACTAAAGTGCTTTTATATGTGCACACCAGGCTAATCTTCAATACATAAGTAAACATTTACTCATTGAAATAAAAATAAGCTTTGAAGTACATAGGTACTGTTTTTTATTTAATTTACAATTAGTCGTGACTAATGTTATATTAGGTACAGATAATAATAACTAATTAGTAGTCAGCGATTAGAATGACTCGTAATTGCTGGCAATTTTAAGTTTAATTTAATTTTAATTTAATTTAATTAATTTTTTAACTTTTAATAAACGCCGCGTGAGCTCGCGGCGACACTCGACTGTCGGAGTGGTGACGGCACCACACGAATTTGTAGGCTTTTATCGCTGTAGGTACGGCCGAGTGGTGGGGGCCTGTTTTGGGGTTAGATCATTTTTGAAGTTATACTTCTTTTGGCGCATTAGGAAAAAATTATGAGGGTAAATTTTTACGATGCGCGCGCACATCGTCACGAAAAACCGACATGATGAAGTTAGCTATGAAGTTAGCTATAGATAACATTTTAGTTTTTAAAAAGATTTTTATCTTATTACGCCGAAGAAGTATAACTTCTAACGCGTGTACATAAGTACACACACACTTTTTTTGATTAGTACAGAGTAAGTTTTTTTATTAAAAAGTTGACGAAATTAAAAAAAAACATTATTGCAACACCAGAATCAAAATCACCAAACTTAATATAACAAAATAACTTCATAATTCATAACTTGCACACAATAGGCGCAACGGAAGCAACACTTCAATAAATTGAGTGTTGAATGAGGTTAAGGGTAACATGATTTAAAGCTCAATAAACTGCCAAAAACGAGTTCGATTTCAATATACTTAGTAGGGTCATAAGTTCTGTCACATTTTTATAATCGCTTATTAATCAATATGAACAGAATAAAACGCGCCTTCTTATGTTTTAAGTTTACTCAAAATGAGACTCGTGATTAAGTCGCGCAATTGAACATAGTATGAGGTTCCATAAGCTCCATAAATCCCCTCCATGCCACTCCATATCAAAGAGAATACAATACTACGTCCTATATTTAATAAAACGACAAATTAGAAAAACATACGTATTTATTTTCGTAAAAGATTCTTATTTCAAATTAAAAAACATTTTTGTGGCCTGCATTATTAATTGAAAAGTTTTTTTGTGTGACAGAACTAATGCCCGACTAAGTTTAATCTCGTTCATTTACATCGGAAATTGAGTGTTTCCCTCGATTTCCATGGGATTACATTATCACACTCAGACTTTGTAGCACACAGCAATCTAAGGAGTACGTTAGTTTAAATAAAAAAAAATAACGTTTTCCTTTTTGGAATTTGTGTTTAACAAATTTAGGTTTTTCTTTCTTCAAAAGTCTACATTAATTTATGTTTTGAAAATCGGTATCAAAAGACAGCTCTCCTAAAAACACAGTTATGTCATTATTTGTAATCTTAACATTTACATCTGTAAATTCAGTCTCTAAATTAAAAAAAAACAGACTTTAGTAGACAAACACAATATTAAATTGCTTGGTACCTCCTCAAAAGAGGTCACAAAAAGCAGTTTTTGCCTGATGGAGCAGTGCCTGAGTGGAGTAGACTTCCAGCACTAGTTGTTAAAGCACCAACAATAAAATCTTTTAAAAACCGACTTTACAAAATATCCAAACACAGAGACACAAACCAATCAGAATAATAATACTACTAGTTGGTTATTATTTATTTTTTATGTAAAAGTTTTGCGAATAATCTCATATGTCTTTAGATGATGATAGTCAACCATAGCCTATTGATTCTATGGTTGCGTCGCTATCTTATCGCTGGGATGTAAGCCAATGGTGAAAGGCTGCCCTATCATCTCGGCAGGAACATGACAGAAAGGTAAAGCAGTGGATCTCAAACCAGGCAAGTTGCGGCGACCAACAAGAGCGCAGGTCCAGTGGGTCTGGACCAAAACGGGGATAATGTTAATCCCATAATTAATATGCGAACCTATATTAATTATTGGATTAATTTATTGAATGTGAATGCACCATTTGCCTTTATGAAAGACAAATGGTGCATTGAAAATGATAGTCAAGTAACACTAAACACCATCACAGACACCATGACTTACAACTCCGAGGTCACGACTTTCCACCTCACCCTGTATAACCAAATAACACGTCGTTGTGTGAACTCAACAGTGATTAATGTCTGCCCGGACAGTTCACTGCGGGGTGACTCGGTAACATATGCTGCTTCTCACGGTAGCCCGGTAAATACTTATATAACATTTTAAGTTGCTACAAAAAGCCATCGCCATTGCAATTTTATAATAAAAGACGACTCACAACAAAAAACCAAGACATTTTAGACGATAGATAAGCATTGTGGTTAATGATCCGGTGGGACAGTTACATTCACGGGTTGCTGGGTTAGATTTCCAGATAGAGCTACAAAAAAATGGGATCTTTGAATTTTGAAATAAAACAACGTCGTCCGGGATCGAATAATTACCCGGTTGGCGACAGGTTTGCTAGCCTGAATGTCCATTTAGGTTTGCAAATGAGCAGGTGACTCTCCTGATAGTAAGAGACAACCTTCACTTGTAGCCACTATTATTGCTGGTACATCACTATCGTTTGACCGGAATCTTAGATCACATGTGTTAGTCTAATGGCTGACGCTAATGACTTGCACGTTTGATGGCGATAGAAATGGCGTGGTCCGGGCGTGCTCTTGCACAGGACTCTACCATTTAGTGATGACTGAGAGCACTAGTGGACTTATCCAGAGACTGAAATTACTAGATTACCAGCGGATAATGGAGATACCACTTACTGACGACGACAAAATAAAATAGATAAACTGAGACTAAAATGAAAAGTACATGTTAAATGTAAAGTAGGTGGTAGAGTTTCGCAGCGACTCACCCGGATTGGTACCACCGCCTTACCTATTCCTGCCGCCATAATGTCATGTCGTGTTTCGGTTTGGAGGGTAAGGTAGCCGGTAAATTTACTTTTGCTCAAGGTCTATCGTCCCGGCCTCAGGTTGGCAACGCACCATTATCACCTTTGGTGTCTCTAGGCGGTGTGAATTTCTTACCATCAGGAAATCCGTTTGCTTGTTTGCCTTCCATTATCATAAAAAAAATATAAAAAACTTTTTTTTCCCGGTGTTGTTATGGGTTTCTGCCAGTTTGCCTAGCAGCTAGCAAGAGAAGATCATAGGTTTAACAGGTTTTTGCCAATAAGACCATTGTTGGTGCTGTGCAGCAATTTACCAGGGTAGAGATCCACCGATTTATCTATTACTGTCGCCTTAATAAAAGTGTGTGGTATTGTCATGTTTCAGTGCGGAGGGTAGAGTAGCCGGTATGGCCTATCTCGACTCTCGACGAAAAGACTTGGCGTGAATTGTCGCCGACAACGAGGAGAAGGGAGGAGGTGGACGAGGACTTACAATTTATCCACACTCTCATTATCTCACTTGTGATCTGTTTCCTATCCGGTACGGACGACATTACAGATGACATTCAAACTGCAGCAGGTTTTGGCTACACGTGCACTTGCATGTCGTAGCTTTGTGAACGTTGAAACTTAAAATAAAGTTGAAATAAAACGAGAAAACTCAGAAGCTAGTGGGTAATGCAAATTCATCGAAACAAAACAAGGTGATATTTTAATTTATTATTTATTTAGTCTTTCATTATTTTTATAACCATATACTTACTCATAATTAAATTATATAAAATATACTCTTTGGTTCAGTGTGCATAATCAGTTGGATGAGCTAGCAGAATAAAGCGAAGAATTTAAGAAGGTTACCAGGATATTAACCGTCGATTTTGAGAACTCTCTGATGAAGGTTACACCACCAGTTAAGGATAGCGCCCACTTCTGACGGTAGGGCGCGTGTCGGGCCGGGACGCATCGCATCGCCGTAGATTTTTGTTACTCACTACCAAAGTAGAGCAACGAAATAGAGAGGCCACTCGCCATTAAAATCGTGAAGTATGGAAAGTTGCGCCATCTAGTAGTTGTCATACGATCTTCAAGTATGGAAAGTGGCGCCTCTAGTAGTTGTCGTACTAAACTTTAGCGTTAAAATACCATAGTGCTCTTTTCTTTGGTCACTGTGGGCCGCATTGGGGTATGCGCGCGGGGTGCCTCGCGGAAATCCGCGCCGATGCGCCCCGGACTAGTGGACGTTGCTCCATACAAAATGTATGCAAGCGATCTAGGCGGATTATTGCGCTGCGATGCGGCCCGTCCCGGCCCGTCCACCTGGGTGCTACTAATGGATAATTAGTAAACACGATACGCAACTTTGAGAAGCAGTATCAGCTTGTACGCGTTTTACAATAACATTAAGATACTTGGCCACAGGAGATAGATCCAAAACTTTCAGTTTATGTTCAAAGTATCGTCTCAATTAATTTCAGCTATTATTCCTGGCCGGCTTTAGTCCGGCGTCGGACCTGACTTCTTGAGTTCCCGGGTTCAAGCCCAGGGCCGGAAGCAAAAAAAATTAGAAACTATGTATTTTCAATCTTCCAATATATTAACGTTCCCCGGGATTAGGTATGTGCCCGGGTGGCGATATGCTTGCCACCTATCACATTGTGGCATTTAGTGTCTTCGGCTGCCCTAGATGCCCTGGATGCCCTGGATGTAACTTCTACCTCTGCTTACCTCTTTGGAGATATGAGCGTCAAGATATTTCACTTTACTTTCACTTTTACTATATTTCACAAAATGAGAAAAAAACATTAATCAGTTTAAAAAATAAATAAATTAGGTATTAAAAGAAAAACTAAGTGCCGTTGTATGTAGGCTGTAGAAATAACATCAAACAGTGACTCATTTCGTAGTATGCATACATTTGGTTCATGAGAGGGCAAAGAGGTCAAAATGTGCAAAGATGTATGCGTTCTGTTGATTAGGCTTTTCACTTGGTAGAGGCTCAGAATGGCTAGACATATTAGATGATGGCCTACAGATACACAATGTTAGGAGATGGAACAAAATAATCGCTTTATTATTGGTGTTGACGCTTTGAGCGAAGGCGATTAATAATGAGGTCATCTATGTCACACATTAGTTCTAGTGGCTCCATTTCAACAAAAACGCACATTTTTTTAGTTCTACAGAGGTCACAGCTATCGGGGAAGGGCAGTTAATTCCCGTTTCTTCTTGTTTTTTTGAAAGGTACTTAAAGCTTTCTTCAAATACTTTCCGGCTTCTTTCACATCTTACTGAATCAATCGAGGACAATTCGTCTTTTGTGATAGTTTGTGAGGTACTGTATACTTTCCATTTGTGCTAGGCTCATCTGTCTGAAAAAAGACAGGTAATTATTGGTTAATGTTATACCCACATTTATTATATCCCATCATCTGAAGGATAGTGACTGGGTTTTAAGCTTAAATCGTCGCGAATTATTAACATTTTTAATTATTTATTCCGGATACTCACGATCTTTTTTTATTTTATGAGTCCCGTCGTGACCACGGCCTATGCAACTAGGCTGAAATATCGACAAATAAAATAAAAAAGATCGTGAGTATCCCGTATAAATAATTAAAAATGTTAGTGACTGGGTATTGAAAAAGGATTCAGTATATCCAAATAACATTATTTGGATTTAAGTATGGATTTCCGCAAAGTAACGCCTTCTTCTATCAATTTTCTTAAAAAGATTCAGTTCCAGATTTCTTAGGGCTATTAATTGGAAACGTACAGTTCCGATATGTTCACCCAATTTAGTTTCAAAATTTATATTTCAAAAAAAAACTTTTCGTATTGTGCTCATGGTATTAGTAGACAGCAAATTTCTTTTTTGCTAATATCGGGGGACAAGGAACAATAAGAGCTCCCTCAATTTACCAGCCAGGGTCAATAGTTGATATACCATTTGTAGTTTTGGAACGCTAGTGACCATGGCAGGTGCAACCCTGAAGGCAAATTTAATTAAAAAAACTGTCAAGTGTACGCCTGATTGTGAAGAAAGTTTCGAATATTCAAATCGCAAATCGAGATGTTGCCCTGCAAAGCTTCAGTTGTTGCCATGAATTGTATAATATTGTTATAAGGTTATAAGTTTGACGTTCCTGTGTGTGTGTGTGTGTGTGTGTGTGTGTGTGTGTGTGTGTGT
>NJDC01016213.1:47269-66548 GCA_002245475.1 Calephelis virginiensis
ATTCGTTAAATGAAAACTAGATTTAGAACATTTGTATATCATATTCCCTCAAACCTGCAAACTCCGTAACGTAGACGCAAACTGGGGAAACGACCCTAAACAACTGTGTAAGATGTCCGTATTCGTAGGTATGTGCGCGTAATTTTATTAATAAGTTATACTTCGCGTTTCAGTAACTATAGGTATGTAAAGCTAAAGTAATTGAAGCAAATGAAAGCGATTAGTCTCGTATTATTGTTACTGTATTTGTGTTTATTTGTCTAGATTCGCTCAGTTTGTACCCAGAATCAGTTGAAATGTTCCATTTGAAAAATATCTTATGCTTTTGAAATTGCTCTAATTTGCTACAAATACTGAGGTACGCGCGTATAAATATATGACATCCTCTTTATTAAATTTGTTTAAAACGCCTTTGTAAAGCACCTTTTTCTATCACTCGTAAATGCTATAATAACACTTCATTAACTATTCATCAAACATTGTTACACTGTGTCATAAGACCGGCTGGAAATATAGGCGGGGCTTATCGACCAATCACTAGCGTAGAAATTACCTAATGATTACCAAACCCACCAATGAGAGACCGTGGAAAATTACATAAGTTTTCTTTTTCCATGGTGGCAAAGACAGTTTGCTTTCGTGTCTCGCTGTTGTAATTGTTTTCAAGTGTGGACTTTAGTTGCAATATGGCTATATATCTGTGGATCCTATGACTTAGTGGTTAATGAGTTTTAACGGCAAATTGGTTTAGGTTCAATTACTTCTTTTTACTTTAATTTAGTACTAACAATATAAACCCTTAAAAGCGCTTTCAATACTTACAAGCTCTTACAAAACCTAAAAACTATTGTTTGAAAATATTATTTATTAATAGTGGCTATATAAATAAATAAAATAAATCGAAAATATATGTTACTTTTGTATTTTTTCGGTATGTAAAAGTATAAACTTTCATTTTTTCAAATCCACTAAAATCAAATCATTTTTTTATTGATGTAAGCACTATATCATACTATTATCATCGCCATATTATAAATTCAATTTAATTTAAGGATTATCTTTGTGTAATTAAATGACTATTTTTTATATTATTAGAGAATCCTTAAATTGAGGCGTCCGACAAAAATTTAAAACTATAAGAAAAATGGCAAATGTTAATATAATTGAAATTCAATAAAATAACGTCATAATTATTGTTCTGACATAAATTTAAAAAAAACTACAAAATAATAAAATAACTCTAGAAATCTAAAATAAGAAGAAATGTAAAAAAAGTTGTGATAAGATATGTCTTATTTAACAAAAAATATAAATTAGTGGGCTCATGGGATATTTTAACATCCCCTAAAATCAGCCCAATTTTCTAAAAACATCGACTACATCTGCTCACTGTTTAAAGACTCCACAAAGAAGTAGTAACATTCAGCAAATAACTATTATACATTTTCTACTATTTATAAAATATATAGTCTAATACTTTTTCAAACGATGAAAGAATGTAAGAGTTTCTGATTTCGAAGTGTATAGTTTTTGTTCGAACGTGACGCGCTTAAGTCTCAACCAAGGAGCACAAAATATGGACAGGTACAGAAATCAATCTCACTTTTGACAGCTAGTCGACGGTACGTGCTAGGGTTGTCATCTTTGGCTTGAACACAACAAACTAACAGTGGCACTCATAGGTTATTTGTTTGTTTAATTTTTTAAGAATGTATTTTTTTATGATATTGGAAGGCAAGCAAGCAGACGGATTTTCTGATGGTAAGAAATTCACGCCGCCTAGCCTTTGGTGTCTAAAGGTGGTAATGGTGCGATGCCAACCTGAGGCCGGGATGTTAGGCTTAAAGCAAAAGTAAGTTTACCGGCTACCTTACCCTCCAAACCGGAACTCGTCATGACGTTATGGCGGCAGGAATAGGCAAGGCGATGGTACCAATCCGGGCGAGTCGCTGCGAAGCTCTACCACCTAGTCAAATGTCACGGTGTTAGTGACGGTAAGCCTACGCTCGCCTTTTACGAGCTGCCTGGCAAGAAGGCTAAATTTAATTGAAACTATTTATGTGAACATACTAAACATTTAAACATACTAACGTGTTCTACCACAACATGGCTTGTCACTACATTGTAACATTTATAGACATTAATATTAAATTATTTATTTGGAAAATATTTCTAACCCCTCACGACACCTTTGTTGAACCAGTTACCATTCCCAAACGATTAGTACTAAAAACCTTCAAGAAACGAGCGTACTCATTCCTTAAAGGTCGGCAACGCATCTGTGTTACTTCTCGTGTTGAGGATGTCCGTGGCCGACGGTGATCACTTTTCATCAGGTAGCCCATTTGCTCGTTTGGGTTTTGTTGTGTATTTAAAACTAAGTGTTTATTAAATATATTTTTTTTAATCGACTAAAATTACATATTTAAATTGACAAGTGGTCGCCCGTAGGTCGAAATTCGACCATAATACACTTTGCTATCATGTTGATAAGAACGCCATCTTCATTTCTCAAAACCAACTACTTTGTTTCCAAACTGTATGGTGCGCCATCTGTGATCTTTTATCGTTATCATCAACATATTTGTTTGTGGGTATAAAATGCATGGTAGTGTGTGTAATGTTTTATTTATTGATTTAATGTACTTTATAAGCATTATTATTGAAAAATATTAGCGTTCTGCACTTATCCTACATATAAACTACGTACGTATAAGTGTGCTAAATTTTATGCTCCTCCGCGTAATTTTCGTAAAAATTGGTCCAAAGTTATGGCATCATGTATTAATATATAGATTACGAGCTTCATTATTTGTTACATTTTAAAATGCAATTAAGTTTAACCCTATCTACGGTAGGCTACCACCATACACCATACATATTATTCTATGGCTACTACCCTCTCCGATCATAGCAAGTAGAGATGGACTGTACTAGGTAATCACGTTTACCACGGTTAGATTCACGTCCACCTGTTCCTAGTACTTAAAAATACGTGATCCAAATACCTATTCCACCTAGTCTCACCTAGTATCGACTAATGACTATGATATACGTTACGAGTCCCGTAAGTATAAAGATTAAAAACAATAGATGCGATTTTTTTTTTATTTTTGATAAATGAGAATCATCACCTCTCCCTCATACTTTAACAGACTTCGGACTATCAGCTTACAAATGCGGCGTAACGTTAATGATGAGTGCAATGACAATAGTTAGTAAGTTTGTCTATTTAAGAGATTTTAGTTTATTATATTTATAAATATGACCTTTATTATTAGGTTGTCTCTTTCCTGCTTAGAGAAAGATAGCAGATATGAAGCGTAACACGTGTGAGTTAGACAGAACTTTCTAAACAGCGGTCGGAAACCCGCGGCTCGTGCGCCGCTAGCGGCTCGCCGACGCGACGTCTTACTTGCGGCCCGTGAACGTTTAATAATAGTTAAATATGCTATAAATATCAAAATAAATGCATGAACGGTGTGGATTCATCCTTAAGAATGCGCTTCTCTCCCGCCCATTTTCATATTTTCGATATGATGTGACCATACGTAGGTATATTTGGCTTCGAGAGTTAATATCACAAGTGTGGCTCACTTTTAGTTTATTTAGCTATCTTGTGGCCCTTGCCTGCCAAAAGGTTGCCAACCACTGAATTATAAACGAATGAGTGTTGTACGCGATACGTGTAAGCGCTGTCTGTCATAGAGCGAAGAGCGAGGTACAAGAGACTAGGTGGACTAAGTCTTGCGAAAATTGGAATACACCTATTCCTATTGGCCTAGTCTCCAAAAATACTTAATCTTCTGATCTGTTTTAGTAATTACGCTTCACAGGCCATAGTAGAAACATAGTGTCTCTAACTAGTTTGAGGAAACGACAAAACTGAATAGTGTTTTAAGTTTATAAATCAGTGTTTAAGCTTTTCTACAAAAAAGTGGTTAAGGCTATAGTAAAATGTTTTCTTTAACAGGGAATCAAATATTTAGGTACTTAGAACTGGTAGCCTAAAATACGGCAATTCAACGTTAAATGTTGAATTTCAAAAACCGTCTACTGAACAATTATAATTACTTTTTTTACACAAAAATTCATGAATTGGATAAGTCTCAAGTGGATAAGGTGCTGATGACACTCACTTTCGCCTTGGTTTTATTTGGGGTCTCCGGAACCGTCGTGTTTGTAAGAAAATGGTAATGAATGTGGAGAAAGCCAGACATGTTTGCAGAAATCATCACATTTGGAATTCGACACTCTGCGCCTGCCCCTCGACGGACTTAGTGTGAAGATATTTATGTGTGTATCTTTTTTCTTCATCATTTTTTACATAAAAATCTTCACATAAGTGTATCTCAAGCGTATGTCACTCGTATTCGAAGTAATCTAGATTGGTTTACAATATTATAGTATCAGTGAGAAGTGTCTGTGCGTGCGTTGTCTGAGCGCACTTTGTATGGAGATAGCCTTAAGGTACCTCCGGGGTCAGAATGAACAACGTCGCTCGTTTTGACACGAATATTTCGTTTTGGTTAGCATTGAAATTTCAAACCCGAAAAACGTAGAATAATAATGCCAAAGGAAACGTGACGTGGCGATAGACGTCATGAAACTCGTATAAATTAGTAGGATAACATGTTCGAAACTAAGGTTTAAAAGACAAATTCCTTTTTGGAAACGAAACGAACGTTCGTTTTGCCTGCGATCGTATTGTATGCCACGTTTCCAGAACTATTGTGTCTCGCGTTTTCTGCATGTTTCATTCTTATTGTTTACGTAATTATTATTTATTAAGTATTTCTTTTGATTATATTTTTGTTCATTACTTCTTTTTTATCTTCTTTCTTCTTATTAAATTTTTTAATAAGTAAAAGTACCAAATTCCAAACCAAATTCACATTTACCATTTCATTCCCTTTCATTACGTTCCTCTAATCTCCTATAATGTTATATAATACAAAAATTTGGTTATATATACGAATGTACATGTATTATTTTTATAAAGGAAGGAAAAGGCAAAATTTTGAGCGACTTAAAAACGTGGTTTGCATGAATGTAACTGATTAACGCCACAGATC
This sequence comes from Calephelis virginiensis, assembly GCA_002245475.1. Classification (NCBI taxonomy): domain Eukaryota; kingdom Metazoa; phylum Arthropoda; class Insecta; order Lepidoptera; family Riodinidae; genus Calephelis; species Calephelis virginiensis. The sequence continues at coordinate 52,345 of NJDC01016213.1, forward strand.
GCCCGTATACACTTCTTTTGTACTCTAAATATTCTAATTCATAATTTCTCCGAATGGGAATCTTATATTGCAAAACAAGAAACATACCCATGGTAAACTAAGAGAGATTAATTCAAGCATGCAACTATTTTTATTCTTCGTATTAATACATATACAAACCGATCAATTTTATTACAAAGCGAATCAATACGATATTTCCAACTGCAAAATTTATCGATTTTTTTACTAGGAAGTTAGTAAAATCTACGTTATCTATAATAGTATTATTGAAAATAGCATCTAATTTTGTACTCTCTCTATAATGGGTTTGAAATTCGATAAGTAAAAATAAATTAAATCTTACAAACCTACATTTAATTTAAGATTATTCTCATTTAACCATTCTGCCACTTTGTTTAAAGTTTTGGTTGTTTTTATAACTAGATCATTTATGTTTTTGTATTTGATGAGAAGGTTTGTATCATCGGCAAGTAAGATGGAATCATGATTGAAAGCATTACGCAGATCATCTGTGTAAATTAAAAAAGTAATTGTCCCAAAACTCTACCTTCGGATACACCGCAGTCATAATAAGATAATTTAAAGTAAAGACTTTTTTGCAGTTTCCACTTATTTATGTTATTTCAACACACTGTTTTCTATTTTCCAAATAGCTTTTAAATCGATCTAATGATTTACCTCTAATGCTATCCTCTCAAGTTTTATTACTAAAATTTTATGTGATACAAAATCAAATGCGTTACTAATATCTAAAATAAAAAAAAGTGCGTACTTTTTACTATTCAGACATTCTGTTACTTTTTGTAATAAGTCAAAAGATGCATATAATGTAGACCTGCCTTTTCTAAATCCATATCGATTATTTTTTTATAAATTAAAATGAATTAAATAGTTGGAAAGTTTTTCATATATTAATTTTTCAAAAAGCTGAAGAATTACTGGAATTAAGTTTATACAATTGTTTGTTTCACATGTTACACCTTTTTTAAATAAGGGCTTGTTAATGGACTGCTTTAAACGCTCTGAGTATTTCCCTTCCAAAAATAATTAATTAATCATATGATATAGAGGTTTTGATATTGCACTAAATAGCAACATTTTTTAATGTTGTTGTGCTTAAATTGTCAAAACTGGTTGCTCTTGTGTTTTTCAAATTATGTTACACCTTAATAATATCATGTTAATCTACTAGTGTCAAAAACAAGATTGAACAAACTATGAATTTTATGTTACCTGTACAGCTAGTCTGGTTTTTATTACAAGATTTAGTCTGATTTATAAAAACTCATTAAAATAGTTACAAATTGCTTGATAGTCTTTTTAAAGTTAACAAAAAATGAAAAATTCCAAAATTGTTATTATAATTTTTTTTTACCACATATTTAACTGTAGTCGTTTTGGTAAAAAAATAACAATTTTGAAATTTTTAATTTTTTGTTAACTTTGTAAATTCATATAAAAATATAAACTTTTACTGCGGAATCTTTTTTATCATTTATATAAAAAGAGCTGTCAAAAGTTAAAAAAATATAGATTAATTATTTAAACTTTCATAAGGGATTTTATGAGAATGTTTTTATGAGATACTTTTGTAAAGCCTCCAAAAAATTTGTTAATTAATTATTGAATAACTTCAACAAAAATGAAGTTAACAAGTTTTCGCTAAATAGAATATATTTTTTCAAGTGTCTAGACGACACTATAATTTTTTCAAATTTTTTAATTAATATTTAATGTTCTAAAAAAATATTTATTGTTGCTCGCTTTGCTCGGCGGCAATGAGGCAGCGCTGAAACGGTCGCGCGGAACCCAATTTTAAATGTTAAATTAAAATTATTAATAATGGAGCTACAACTCCGGGAGTCGAGACATATCGTACTGAATTTTTCTCCTCTTTTAGGATCTTTTTTTTAATTTGAATTATCTTTAATAATTTTCGAGTTACAGCTACAAAACGGAGAAATCCTTTTTTTCTCTTCTTGTTTTTGCTTATAACAATTGTAATTTATTAGAGGGGCATTATTCCAAAATTCCAATTACTCAGAATTTTTTTCCGAATCCAAATTACTAACAACCATATCTTTACGATCACAAGAACTATTTTTCGCAGGAAACTCACTTCTCGACCAGACTATGAGCATCAGTCCAGACTAAGTTAATTATTTTAATTTTTTCAATTTCTTCTTTAAGCATACAATAAGCAATACGTTTGTGTATATCAGTTATTATTATTATTACTCTTTGTCATTTTTAGGTAACCCATTAATGATGACATTTTTTAACTGTGTACTTAATGACTAGCACCATTCAACTGAGCTTTGGATTCTGAATTGAAATAAAAACTAAAGTGTATGATGTGTTTTCGGAATTCCGTTTTGCTTTTTCCTTAATTAATTACTTCGAAATTTCGAAACAAAATGTCGCTCCATACAAATTCGCTCAAATTTCTTACGGAAAAATTCGTATCTTATGTGACAGGTCCATAGATTTGTATGGATTTATTGCGTTCAAAACTTTTTCGAAACAGAATTACTTAACAAAATTCCGAATGTATGTGGCAAGCTGACAGGAAGAGACAAAACCACGAAATCTCCAATCCCTTTTAGACAATTACAGTTGGAAAGAGGTGTAGTAACATGGCGGTGCTTAACTAAAGTTGGAAACATAATATGTTAGGGACTTAGCGTGAAGATATTACATGTGTTTTTTGGTTGGTCAATTTTTACGAAAAAAAGTGTATCTCAAGCGAATGTCACTCGCGCACCTTGACCGTTCCGACGTTCGAGAAATATCTGGCAATCTGTTTATGTCAGCCGTAAGCGTCCGCGGATGGCATGTTCACACTTATCAGTTGTGGCTGTAAGCTGTGTTGTGTCCGTCAGCCGCATCTGATAATATTGATCATTGATCAGATGCGGCTGACGGACACAGCATACCAAAAAAAATGGTTGCCTGTAAAGTCGGTTTTACAGGCGAAGATTTTACGTGACAACGACGTTTTCTTGGTAGAATATTTATTGATATGAATATTATTAAATTGCACAATAGGAACAAGGAATTGAATGAAAATAAGAAATGCACAAATTTTAACTATAGAAATATATTTTGTTTACTAAAACATTGTACCGGTCCGGCGCGCCTCTATCTCGGTCGGTGACTCATCGTAACAGACGTGAGAGGGCGTTACACTTTTTCAAGAGTGACTCCGACCCACAACCTAATTTAAGACGTTGTCACGTCAAAACACATGTAATATCTTCACGTTAAGTCCCTTGCGGGGAAGGCAAATTATATCAAGTGCCAAATGTGACGATTCCTGCAAATATGTTCCTTCATATTCACTACTCTTTTCATTACATTATATTACATCTGAAACCGGTGTGTTTACAAACAGACCGGTTTCGGATGTAATGAAAAAAGACCCCAAATAAAACCAATGCGAAAGTGAGTGTCATCAGCGCCTTATCCGCTTGAGACAAGTATTTATGAATTTTCGAAAAAAGTTATTATACTTGTTCAGTGGATGTTTTTTTTTAAATTGAACATTTAACGTTGAGTTGAGTCTCTAGGCTACCAGTTGTAAGTACCTAAATATTTGATACGCTGTTAAGGAAAACATGTTATTATAATCAAAACGACTTTTTTGCAGAAAAGCTTAAAACACTGATTTATAAACTTAATACCTACTATTCAAAATATCTTGGTCACCGGGCAGTTTGTTTTGCCGTTTCTACTCTTGACGCTAGGACCGGAGAGGATGGGAGTTTACGGTAGGGTTAAACTAAATTGCACTTGAAAATGTAATAAATAATTAAGCTTTTAATAAATATTAATACCTAACTTGAGTCGATTAAGAAAAACATATTTAATAAACAAACTTTTTGTTAAAATGTAGTGGCACGCCATATTGTGGTAGAACACGTTAGTGTGTTTAAATGTTTTTTAGCAAAGTCTTAATACACATAAATAGTTTCAATTAAATTTTGTTTCATTAAAATATTTTAATAATTGATAGTTTGTATTTCTGTTCTTCCTGATACATTCTTAACAAATTAAACAAACAAATAACCTATGAGTGCCACTGTTAGTTTGTTGTACTCAAGCCAAAGATAACAACCCTAGCATGACCGCCGACTGTAGCTGTTAAAAGTGAGATTGACTTCTGTACCTGTCCATATTTTGTGGTAATGGTGTGACTGTAAATAGGCAGAGTTCGACTCCGGCCACCGCAATGTAGTTCATAGCATTAGGCAGCGAACAAGCCCACGTTTCAGCTGATGGTAAGAGCCGACAGTGGCCTATAGGCCACTGTCGGCTACTGTCTATAGACAATAAATGCAAAAGGTACGTCTCTGGAATGTCACCTGTTAGGCCTGTTGTGCAAGTCTACTTACGAGCTGCCCGAAAGGCCTATTCTATTCATCAGACACGGAATAACACGAAACACTAATGGTAAACAGAGAAAAAAGATTCATAAACCAGCCTCAGGTTGGCTATCATTAACATCTTTGTTATTTTTTGTGTCGACGAATCGATCGATCGATTTCGATAATCTGATACACTTTCAAACAAAATACCCTTCCAAAATTGATATATTATCTATGGTACTGCAATACCTACACTAGATTTTACGACGAATCTTTGAACTTACATATCTCCACGCTAAGTCCCTTACGGGGTAAGCAGAGAGGATCGAGAGCCAGACCTTACGATCCTGACAAACCTGTATGGCTTAATCACACTCTTGACACCTCCCTCTGATAATATCCGAGAATCTGATCGTGGAATGTTAACCTCGCTTTGAACAGTGCCACCTTTCTAATCTCAAATTTAAGATTTTTGTTGTTTGTGTACTAATATAAGATTATATACGAAATTTCAGCTTTCTGCTACTAAGAATTAGGTGCCTTATGTTTAACACCAGTGATTATGTCGAAATCTTAGGTTTTGATATATGAATTAAATCTAATATACCTACAAACTAAAGAGCTGCACAGTTAAATCATTAATTTCTATTGAATTTGCTACTAACATAACCTGAAAATTTACATGATCAGGGGGCTGATTATGTAACTCAGTTACCAACTCAAAATGGGTGAGTGTACATCAAATCGCTGTCAAATGACGTGATTTATATTTGCTATCTCCAGTGACCAACAGGAATACAATAGAGATAGCAAACACAAATGACGTCATTTGATGTACACTTTTACAGTTTGAGTTAGAAACTGAGATACATAATCAGCCCCCTGGTCCCATCTAAGCACAAGTTAGGAGGATCAAAAAAACGACGACACGTTTCATGAAAAAGGTAGTCAGGCAGTGGCCTCGCGCTGTGCCTTGCTTGTCTTGGCATAAAACTAGTGTTTTAAAAATAAATAAGATAACCCGGCTACATTTCTTTTGTCGGGCCTCATTCAGTGGTGAGCATCTTAGAATTATATCTTACATTAGATAAAAACCTCCTTAAAGTCAAAAATGTATTTTCCGATTGAAATTTCTCCAAATAAATTTCATTAAAATCAGTTAACCAGCTAAGATAGGCTTTCGCATTTAAAAAAACTTGCATTGTATATAGAAAAGTACGGTCTTGGCTACATACGTACATACACGCATGCATTCAGACATGCACGATTATAAAGACGATATAAAGTAGCCCTTGTTTCTAGTAAAAATATGGTTTCATAATTTTATCTCAATAATGGACCAAAGTGTACCCTTATACGACCTGGATCCAATATCATGCGGTGCTCACCAGAGTGGTGCTCTCGCCGCCTTGCGATTGCTGAGGAACTACAACCAATTTGTTATTCCACCAGGTAAGTTCATTTTTGATATAGTTGTAAAGTACCCAATACCCGACAGATCACTAATATTCGCCACTAAAAAAGTAAAAACAAATAAATAAGATTATTATTAAGTATCCGAACGTTTATCCAGCATAAGTCATACACAAGGTTCTTCTAGCGGTCACTGCAAGTGTCGTTTTTAAAATTCGGCCATTTTGTTATAAGTGTTGTATCTATAAACATCATCTCTATCGGAAAACCAATTTTATTAACCATAGATATAAGAATATATAAAGAAGTGCACCAATGTTCCATAGCAAATTTAGTTGTATAAATACCGTTGGAATCGACATATAACTTGACAACATCTCTTTGTCTCTTTTTAACAAATGTTGATATTATGTACGCCGAAAGAGATAACGACATTTTTGTCTATGATCATTTTGGCGTCGATTTAAGGTGACGTCATTTTAGTTCTCATGCTTGCCAAGAAAGCTATATTTAGTGCTCAATTTTATAGTGATGTACTTACTATTACAATTATCGATATTTTATTTTACGTTCCCAGAAAAGAGTATTTGGACAAGATAAGAATGTATAACATTGCCACTGAAAATATCAATCATAGTCTAGCGTAATAAGAATTCTTTCAAGTGCTCACTTTAAAGTAAAGAAAGTGATTTGAATGTAATCTGATCAAATTTTTTTGTAATGATAATGAATCTTGTAATAAATATAAAGAGTTAGCTTATATAAAGAATAAACATATTTGCACGACACAAATAAAAAAATATGCTCGTGAAAAGTAAATAAATATTCTTTCTATCGTTTAATTACATTTCCCTATTTAGGTATAAGCCAATTGAGTAGCACTTAATAAGTAAATAGGTTGATAGTTGCAATTTCATTCGGTAGGTAAATAATCATTCTTATCTATTTACCCAAACTTAACTATCAATCGTCACTAATAGGTCATTTATCAATATATATATATATAGGTACTCTACTTTTTCTGGACGGCCTTATAATGTTAAAATGGCAGCCATATTTAGTAGCCAACAGCAGGCTATTTTCGTAGGTATTTCATGTCCATATACTTCAAGGTCAATGTTATTAACAAAATCGGTAAGAAGGTGAGTAAAGACTTATTTTTCATAACTTTTATTCGATTTGCTTTATCGAGAGTGCCAATTTTTTTAGATGGGGACTCAAATTCAGTACTTTTTAGTAGTTTCTTTGTTGTAGAAGGTTATGTTAAAATGTCATAACACGTTTGTCGATAACTGGTCTTTTTATATGCGTTTGTTCCAATCACTGACTAGTGTCGAAACTTTCTTTTTATACTTTTCATGCACTTTAACTCTTGTTTTGCCTTATTTTTTTTTTGCACTTCTAAAATAGATTTCTCACATTAAAAATTTCGAACCGTTTCCAATGATCGACAGCTATGTCGATGATTGGATATTCCATGTTCAATTAATCGACATATGAGCTTTTTTTACAGGAATGGCACCTAGAAAAAATTACACGTCTTTCCAAATGGAACGGGCGATAGAAGCAGTCAAGAAAGGAGAAAAATTAACTACTGCAGATATATAGTTTGGTGTGCCCAGAATCACTATACATGATAAAATTACGGGCAAAACTCTGGTCACGTGTTCAATGGGCCCTGGCATGGTTTTGTCTACAGAAGAGTAGGCTATATTAGAATAATGGATTCTTGATATGGTGGACAAACTCATTCCTATTACCAAAGATGAATTGCTCGACAGTGTACAACGCACTAACGAAAAGTACACCTTTTACTGACAATAGGCCAGGTAAAAAAATGGTATTATCTGTTTCCAAATAGACATACTGCCTTGTCTGAGAGAAAGGCGCAAAATTTTACCACGGCACGAGATGCCGTTACTGAAGAAAACATAAGGGGTTGGTTTAGAGCGGTAAATCATATTTTGAAGAAAATGACTTTAAAGAGGCATCAGAATCTTATACACTGATGAAAGCCAATGACAATGAAAAGCATTGTAGTAGCTTTAGAAAAAAAGCTACGATGATGACACAAAAACACGGACGTGACGTAGAAATCCATCACCTAGTAGTCACTGTGGTAGTGATAAGTAAAGCCAATATTTGACGGGACATATAAATTAACTAGCTAGTTTTTTTTTAAATAAACATTAAACAGTAGATTAATTTATCGATATAGTTATCGTACGTGACAACCCTTTTTTTAACTCAACATATATGTATAATTTACTGACATGTAGGTAGGTATATTATTATCTAACGTGTAGGTCTCTTACTAGTCTTTGGATACGGGCTTTATATATAATATTAACTTAAATGGTGAAAGAATTATTAAAATTGATGCAGCATTTTCGTTGGATATCGGTTACAAACAAACAGACAGGCGAGAAATACCGACTGACGTGGCATTAGTATAACCTAACGCAACCAACCACTGCTTGGGTTCAATTTCCGACATAACACACAGCTTTACTGACTCGGGATGTTTGTGAAAGTTACGTTTATGTGCACGTTTTGTGTCAGTATCGCTAGTTGACACTCATAACACAAACACAATATTTTTTATGGAAAAAGACAGGAAAATAACCCTCCGGATTAGAACATGACACTATCGATATGGTGGCAGGAATAGGTAAGACAGTGGCTCCCTACCCGGACAAGTTACTGTACAGTACTCTGCCACCTACCTTCCTGTCACCAATCTTGTTGGTAATTTAACTATTGCACGACTCTTACGAGGCTGCCTCTCGGGGCGGCAGGTGGTCTCTCGTACACGGAGCAGCGGGGGGGGGGGGGGGGGGGGACATTCGCTTACTTTGTTACGTTCACATATTATATTCGCATATTTTAGATTTTCTATGTACACGTGCAGGTCCATTTATAAAATACCATCGCGTGTGTAAAATTATTATAGTTCATCGCGGATTTAATCACTAAAACAAGTGATAAATATTGCACAGCAGCGAAGGGTTAATGAGGCAGACGGCGCAGGGGTTGGAACTTAATTGCGGACAATTGGTGCGGCGCGCGCGGGCTGTCCCCCGTGGTGTTACACTACTGTCGTTTCACATGCAAAACTTTTACATGTATGTGTGTTATGTGAATACAGCTACGACTCACACCCTCAATCAGTCTTCCAAGAAAACGATGACATTAGGTGTATTAAAATGCTCATGTCGCCTCTGTGCTCTAGTGGTCCGGCGTCGGACGTCACTTCTTCAGGGCCCGGGTTCGATCCCCGGATCGGGCAACGAAAAAAATTGGAAATTGTGTATTTTAAATTTTCTATTAAAAATGACGTTGCCTGGGATTGGACGTGGGCCTAGTTGGCGATAGGCTTGTCACGTATCACATTGAGGGACTTAGTGTCTTCGGCTAGTCGTAGGTGCCCTTATTGTGCCTCTACCTACGTTTTCCGGGATGTAGGCGTGAAGATACTTTTAGGTTAGGAGGCGGGAATTTCTTACCATCAGAAAATCCGTCTGCTTGTTTGCCTTCCAATATCATAAAAAAAATGGCTAATTAAACTTTATATGTGGCCATCAGTTTTAATCGAGGATAATTAATGTAACATTTATTTATAAATTTATTATGAATTGATTGAAATTTATTATATAAAGAAAAAAAAAGTTAATCGGCTTCAAACATACGAACTCAAAAGTGAAAAAATATATTTTTTCCACTTAACAAAACTACTTCCCCTAATCTTAAAACAATATGTTTAGATTCATTTACGAGAGTCAAGTTGTAGTCTATTACAATTTTTTTGAAGTTAGCGCCAAGTCCTGTATTTTTATTCTTACAACTTTGGTTTAATACTTAGCTTACAAAGCTTATAACGCACTATGTTTTCTTATCATTTTAAGTTAATGTGATTAGGTGATAAAGTAGATGTAGTCCGGTGAAGTTATTAAAACCTCGCGGTTAGCAATATATTAGCCAAAAATAGTGTCAAATGTCAATACTTCAAACACCGTCTTTACGACTTTCTACAAATTGGTGGCGCCTACTTTAAAATAATTACTACATAGTATAAAACAAAGTCGCTTCCTCTGTCCCTATATCCCTTTAAATAAATCCAAACATACTGTTTTAAAATTTGGGGAAGTACCTAGTCACGTAAAAAGAAAAAAATAGTTTTCACTTTTAATTTCATGAGTTTAAAGTTTTTGATTTTTTTTAAACATTTTGGGATTTCCTGTTTTTAATTTCATTACTTTGTTCTTGTTAGTACCTACTGATAGTACAAACATGGCCTTGGCAAGAAACACCAAAGCTCTATTACGCATGAAAAGCACACGACATTAAGTATATGAATACATACAAAAAATACTGAAATTTTATTTTATTTTATTTATAACTCCTGACAAAATTTTTTTTGAATTATTTACATTTTAATTATTTAGATTAAATTTCTGAAGGAAGGTTTGACAGAGGATAAGAAGTTCGGATGATGTTGCTACGCGATGTCGTAAAGTAGCGTCTGGCTATAGCTGCTGCAGGCCAGAAGGGTTTCTGTGATTTTGTGGATCTCGAGAAAGCGTTTGATACGGTAGTATGTAATGAACTATGGGACATTGTGGGGGTATGGAACCAAGCTCAGAAAAAAGTTGGATTGAAAGAAAGCTTTGTTTTAAAATTGAGAAATATCAACAAATTAGATACACAAATAATCGAATATATGTGGAAGTATGTAGGTACGGGGAGACTTAGGTTGACATTTTATGACGTAAATGCTAGGGTGTTAAAATTAATGATGGTGTCAAGTGTCCGAAACCAAGTTGGTACTGTACTGTACTTGGTTTGGTGCTAGTATTGACGTCAAACAGCTCTTGGCGACACTTTTTTCAGAGCTCTAGGGTTTATCTCGAAAGATCTTTATCAGGTCCAGATAAGGATCTTAGGTAAATAATTCACATATTTCGAACAGACATAACAAGACCTTTAAAGTGACTTAACAACTGGAAATCCAGAATGAAGAGAAATATTTTAAGATACAATTCGTTTTACATATTCATATGTTATATTATATATATATTCATATTCATATTCCCGCCAAGTTCCTCTCTCTACAAGGTAGGCATGGAGTATCGAGTAACAAGTTTACCGGGTTGGCTAGTTGGTAAATAAATGAGTAGCAATCAAGTGGCGCCGCGTGTTGTTCATAGTATTAATAGCGATAATAGGCGAGGGGTTTTTATTATTCATCAGCAGGTCAATCATTACGGTACTGGAGGGCGATTCTGTCATGTCACGGAGTAAGGGTTGCCACTTCCTAATTGTTTGTCATTTTAAATAATTTTATGAATGTTTTTATCTTAACAAAATAAAAAAAATGGTTTGTGAGGTAGCGCAGTGGCTAACTCGGATACAATCTCATCTCATTTTTGGACATATTTGCTTGAAAGAAGTGTATTTCTCACTATCAAGAAATCCCTCTGTCTATTTTCTTACGTGATAAGATAGCGAACAATCACGCTTCTCGTGATACCCATATGTCTCGCATAGATGTGGTCGAGATGTTAGGCCAATTGTTCAAGTATCCTTACAAAAACTATATTAAATTGGTACTTGTTTCGGGAAATTGTAAAACCCACAAATGGTTCACTAGGTAGGTATCTGAGGCTGGAATGTCAGGCGTCTTGCGTGAGTAAGTTTACTGCCTATAATATTTTGTAAACTTTAACACAGCAGTGGCAAGAACAACGTGACGGCAGAAATGAAAAAACGGTCGCTTGACCGGTGGCATGAAATTGTCACCTGGTTTGACTGACTTACTAACGGCAATAATTTGTAATCAAAACAAAATTGAAGTGACAACCCTGAACAGGTGCGTTCTCCCACGAGCTCATGTGATCGGTTGGTGCTCACTAAACTGTTGTGCTTTAATGTTTGTTTAATTGTAACACCAGGCTAATGTTTCAGCTTTTTGTGGGGAAAATTAATTGGAGGGTAACAACCTACGACTTAAGAGATTTCGTTGACTCAGGCGTTGCAAAAATCCATATCCTTAAATCATTTTTAACTTTCGTCCTGGCTGTCCCGGCGAACTTTGTTTCACCCGTTCATTATGAGAAGTAATAAAGTATTATTTTTCCCATTTTCCCTGCAACTTTGGCGGATTCTTCATAAGAACCTTCTACTGCTAACAACTAACAAAATAAAAGAATTAGTCATATCGGTCCAGTCGTTCGTAACCTATGCGATTACCAATTGTTCAATTTAATATTATAGAAGACTAGCTGTCCCGGAGAACTTCATTCCACTCGTTCAGTTTGTACGGGAAAAAATATTGGAAGGAATTTCCTTATTGCGCGTTGTGAAAGGAGGCTAGACGGAAAAAATTCTTACGAAAAGTTGTCACGCCACTTTTTGCTATAGTAAGCTATTGTAAGCTTTGCAGATTGCGCATGTTTGTTTTTTTTTTATTTTATTTTTTTCATGTTTCTCTGTCGGTCTCTCTATATTTTTTTTCTTGTTTCTCTGTCTGTCTCTCTCTATAAGAGAGATAGAGATAGAGATTACTAGAAATTGATAGAGATTGAGAGAGAGAGGGGGGAGAGAACTTCGTTCCATCCGGGTGTCCCTTGACACCTCTCAACTTTTTTTTTGTCATTTTTCTATGCAATTTTCCCAGTTTTTCACTTTATAAGATCCTTGTCCGGGCAATAACTAACACAATACAAAAATTATTTTGTTTATATATATATAAACAAAAAGAATAAGCCGAATCAATCCAGTCGTTCGGAAGTTATGCGCTTACCAACACATTTATCATTGATTTATTCATTTCTAAAAGTCTAAATATTCTTCGTGAGGACGATTTGAGCCTCATTTGGGACGTATTGCACCTAAACGCAGCAAAAGTAAAAAACGGGAAAAAGAATGGAACATCACAAATAGTGTTGTTTGCTCAATAAATAGCCACAATAAACTCGGCTTATGTTGTGGTTTGGTCGTTTTGCCCAAACGATTATGTTAGTGGGGGTCAGCGCGAGCGCTGGCGCCACTCGACGTCTCTCCTATTCATGATGTACAGTCGGTCACAAAAGTATCTAAAAAAATATCTTTCCCATATCCCCGAAGACGTAGGCAGAGACACAACGGGGGCACCGAAGACACTAAGTATCACAAGCCAATCGCTTCACATAACAAATCCCGGGCTACATAAGTTTATTGAAAAGTAGAAAATACACATTTTCTATTTTTCGTTGCCCAACCTGGGGATCAAACCCGGGACCTCAATAGGTCAAGCCCGACGCCGGACCGCTGGACCACAGAGGCGAAGTAATAAAAATGACAAGTAGAAAGGAATTTCGGAACCGTTTTAACGAAATCTACTTGAACTTGCCTGTGTTTACATATGGTAGTTTATAACTTTAAGTTTTTTTTATCTCTTTAATCTTAAGCTTGTACACTGCCTACCTATCGCTTTTTTTTCGTTTTTCTTTATCTTAGGTTAGCTGTAAGATATATCTTGTTAGAGATAAGCTCGCGTTTTGTACAACATTTATATTTGTATTTTGTCAGTGTCAATTCTCTATTACGTGTACAATAAAGTGTAAACTAAAATAAATAAATAAGTAAATAAAATTAATGTGTAAATAGATAATTTTTGTACCCCTTTTTCCATTTCGGCAGCCTGATGAAAATTTTCTATTAACGAAATCGGACTTGGGTGTAGATGTTGGTTTTTCACAGCTCTCGTGATGGTAAGGACAACCGTGTCCCATTACTTATAGGGAAGGCGGTGGATCCCTCCCCAGGCTAGTTGCAGCACAACACTTTACCACCAATGAAAAAAACAGTAGGACTTTTACTAGTGCAGTGTACTGAAAATACAGGGGAGAGCCCAGCTGGCAGTACTGACGCAGTATAATTACTGGTGCGCGATTTGACGTGTAACTCCATTACCATTACGATGTTCGTTAAACTGTCGCTCTTTTGAGCAAGTGGTTTTTGTTAATTCATATGCATACATTCAAAACTAGTAATTTTTGTGGCTTTCGTGCTTTGTTCTAAATAAAAGATACTTATTTATGACGTATGTGTTACAAAACTGCTAGGGTAAAACGGGGTATTAATTTGTTTTTACTCTACATACCATAGATTTAGAAAGAAAAGAAAACATATTTAACCTTCAAGAAAAGAGCGTATTCATTCCTTAAAGCTCGGCAACGCATCTGTGATACTCCTGGTGTTGCGGATTTATGTGGGCGGAGGTGTTCACTTTCCATCAGGTGACCCACTTGCTCGTTTGCCTCCTCTTCTATAAAAAAAAGGTATTTGCGGAATAAACGTGTTGAATTTGTTACAAAATTATTTAAGCATTCCAACAGATTACACCACATGGGCGGTGTGCCCCAAGGTAGCATTTTAGGACCA
>NJDC01016229.1:2402-21552 GCA_002245475.1 Calephelis virginiensis
TGACTCTCATACATGCTTCCTACACTCGGGTCTTGCAACTTTTCACTCTTAATCCTTTCAAGCCCTCAATTTGATGGCAAGTTTTGCAATGTGCGGGCCCCACTGTAACTTTTTATCTACAGTGATTCTTTGACACCAAGTCCCATAATGTAGCAAAATAGATGGCAACCCTATTGCCAACCGGGCGCATATCCAATCCCGGGCAACATCATTTTTATTTGAAAATTGAAAATGCACAATTCCTAATTTTTTTGTTTTCCGACCTGTGTATCGAACCCGAGACCTCAAGAGGTCAAGGCCGACACTGGACCGCTAGACCATAGAGGTGATATTTGGCCAATAGCAAATAGATTTTAATGGTTCTTAATAAAAAATTGGCTTTTAGGAAGGTAGGTCATGATTTCGAGGTACGCGAAAATTTTTGCATTATTAGGTATAATAACTAAGAAGCCACTATATGGGAGTACTCGGAATCAATAGCTTTCGAAAAAAAGATGCCCTAACTACGCGGTAATGATGGGGAGGCCTTTTTGCAGACTTTTACTTTTTTTAATTTTATTACGCGATAATATAGATTAAATATTTTTAAAGTCCCTTTCAAGTTCTAACTTAAGGTACCAGATACATTTGTGTAGGAGGTGGGCGCCTATAGTATCCATGAGTCAGAGGCACGCCTTACATAGTTCTAAGTCAGCGACCGGCGCGTACGCTGGGTACTAGGGTTGCCACATGGGAATACTAATATATTTGGGCAAAATTGCAAGAGATCATAATCGGATTTGGGATCATCGTCAGAACGAAAATCGCTAATAAAAACACATTTTGAAATTATTAAAGTTGTTTTTGCTTGTGAGGTCACATAATTTAACATTTAAATATGTTTCTTACTTTTTTATTAACTTCCGATGGGAAAAGAGTGATTCTGTAAATTTAACGTGTCTGTCAGTGGTTTTATATCTCCTTAAGGAATTGACCGATTTCGTTTTGTTTTTTTATTTAAAAGCCAACACAATCTAGATGGTGCTTAGCTATATTACTGTTAGGTTTTGTCAGGGCTATTGAAATTTTAATTTTACGATTTTTTTATTACGTTTTACATGATTTTAAGTTTTGTTCTTTTTCGGGCTGCGAATAAATGTCCGGACAACAAAACGTCACTGATACTGTAAACTGGGTTGCAAAATATTAGTCAAATCTGATTTAATAAGAGGAACAAAAACTGAATATAATAACTAAATGATAAATATAGCTACACTACAACTTTTTACGTTGACGTATGGTGTTTTAGTTATTGTAATTTATAACACTATTTCTTGTGATTGGTTGACGATATATAACTATTTGCCGTAAAAAATAACCAACGTACCTTTTTTTGAGTCCGAACATATTGTCACCGACGATAAACGGATTTCAATAATCTGACAACCCTACACTATGCCATTCATCGTTAGATATTTAGATGCCATGGTAGGTACATTCTAACAGCAATTGAAATGTGACCAGTGTTTCCTTATTCATAGATAAATCGTAATTGAATGCAATTATTTGGGAATTATTTCTATTATCGATACTGAATTATGGTTCACTATGATTGTTTTGATTATAACAATTATTATCTATGAACTTGTTGCTATGGTTAGACTACAGTTCATAACTTTTGACATTTAGGAAAACTTCTGAGTTTGTTAAGGGCTTCTTGCAAGTTCCTGGATTAAGTATTTAACTCTGAGTTCGCTTCTAAGTTTAGTTTTTCACAGTTTAACTAATTATTAAATTTAAAAAGGGACGTACTGGCGGTCCTAAACATTAGTTTTAAATAATAGAATTATATGCAAAACCTCGTGGCTTGGATCTAGCGCATACTAGAGACTCGGGTTTGATTCCCAACGAGGGCAAGTTAAATGTGATAAACGTCTAAGTCGATGTTTGTATTTCTGGGTCTGGGTGTTAATTAAACCAATAAAAAGTATCTTCGCACCCATATCTCCGAAGGTAGGCAGAGGCACAACCAGGGCACCCACAATTAGCCAAAGACAGTCACCTATCACAAGCCCCACAATGTGATAGGTGGCAAGCCTATCGCCAACCGGGCACATATTACAACGGGACGACGTTATTTTTATTTGAAACTAGAAAATACACATTTTCTACTTTTTTTTGTTGCCTGACCCTGGACCTCAAGAAATCAAGTTCGACGCTGGACCGCTAGACCACAAAGGCGATCCTATATAAATTTAAGTATTTCTATATGTTAGTATCGTTAAATAACGCTCTTAACACAAGCACATTCACTTATGTAATTTGTCGGGATATTTATTTATCTATCAAAGAAAAAGAAAATTTTAACCCTGCTGCTGCGTTACAAACAGTTTATTTAGTTCTTTTAAGCAGCTTTTGAGAGGTTAATCTTTTAATTAAACATGCCTATATTCTTATCTGATCGATCTCAGTGATAGGGTCTATATAAAGATAGTTAACTAAGTACATATACACTTTTGACATTTAAAATCAATACCACAATTACTCATGAAATTGTTCAGAAATATAATAATAAAATAAATATCCCTGTACAAGTTACACAAATCGAATCTAGTTCCCCGAAGTAGGCAAATCATATATTAATAACAATAATAAATAATAATTATTGCTCTTCACATAAACTGTTTCTTAAATTAAGTACACTTTTGTTAGATTAAATATACGGATTAAAAACCAGGTTTTGTGACATAGTCTGGCGCCTATGTTAGGTACAAGTACAATCACAAATGGGGTCACCAGACCCCCAGTATACCTAATATTATATATATTTCGCAGGAACCCGTTGTGCGATCGGAATTAAAAGTAGCCTATATGTTAATCCAGGTCACAATCTATCTGTGTTCCAAATTTCAGACAAATCCGTTCAGATATTCGAGCGTGAAAGAGTAACAAACATACATACATCCTTACAAATTTTCGCATTTATAATATTAGTAGGATATGTAAATAATGAAAGTAAAACAAATTAAATTAAGATTAAAAACTAGACATTTATATGAGCTATGCTTCAGTGTATGTGTATGTGTATTATATGCTTATAATGTACTAGCTGCTACCCGCGGCTTCGCCCGCGGTAAATTGAGATGTAAGCTATCCTATCTCTCAAGTTGGATCGAACTGCACATGGTGTGCGAATTTTATTATAATCGGTTAAGTGGTATATATCTAATATATATAAATCTCGTGTCACAATGTTTGTCCTCAATGGACTCCTAAACCACTTAACCGGGCGAAGCCGCGGGTAACAGCTAGTATATTATAAGATAAGATAAGATATATGTATAGTTAAGAAATGGTATGGCGAATGACTTTTACCTTACCTACTGTAAAAGCCTACCCACGGTAAGAGAAGATGGGCAAGAAGGGTCCTTTGTCCTTTCCCCTTCTTCCGCCCAATTTCCATCTTAAGAGTCAAGTTAAATTTAAGAATTTTAAGTTTACTATCTTCATCATCCTAGCCATTATCCCGGTTGTTCCTTACGTTTAGGCACAGAAAGTCAGGGTGTACTTTTCCGCTCTTCCTTTTCTACCTCGCTCGGATCGGATTGTAGTTCTTTTGGACACATTTTTTATTATTACCTGCAAGGCAGAAAAGGAAGACTCCTTCGCAGAGACCGGCGGTGATGTGGCATTTTGGTTGAAGTACTTTAGGTATGACTGAAGGTTTGTAGAAAGACTAGCGTTTGCAGCCTTTATGGGAACATAGGGATCCGTCAGTGAGCGAGGGTTTGTGTCGGCGGCAAACACAGGGTTCTGGTGATCTAATAACGCACCTGAGTTAGTTTAAACGATCTTACTGGAGGAATAATCCTTGCACCAAAAAAATCTGTATCCTTTACCGACTACATCCGAACAAGCTGTTCTCCTATCATTCATGCCTATTTCTTTGTTTTCGGCGAGTTACTTTTCTTTTCTTTGTTTAGTTGACTACCTACTTTTTTTTATGCACCCATTTTATGGTTATAACCCTATTATACGTGGTATTTATAATCACTCTTGTCAATAATGTTAAACTGTTGAATTTTTATTTTTAGTTTTAATGATATTGGAGGGCAAACAAGCAGACAGACTTCCTGATGGTAAGAAATTCACGCCGCCTAGAGACACCAAAAGGTGGTATTGCTGCGTTGCTAACCTGAGGCCGGGATGCTAGGCCTTGAGCAAAAGTAAGTTTACCGGCTACCTTACCCTCCGAGCCGTAACATGTCACAACGTTATATCAGCAGAAATAGGTAAGGCGGTGGTATCAATCCGGGTGAGTCGCTTCGAAACTCTACCACCTAGTCAGATGTCACGGTGTTAGCGACGTTAAGTCAATACTCGCCTTTTACGAGCTGCCTGGCAGGAAGGCAGATGGTCTATTCTTCAAAGAAACCCGGACCAACACGGGAAAAAATGATAATTGTTAAGTTTGCGCTTAAGTTTATTTTGTGATGTAAATATTTGTGTATGGACAACATTATTTATGTAAGTAACATTGACTTGTTTTAAGTGTAATATGCCTTACCTAAAATAAATATAATTTGAGTTTGAGTAGTGAGTGAGCGAGTAAATGAATGAGTGAGTGAGTGAGTGAGTGGCTACACGAACTTTATGTATTTAAAAAAAGAACATTCCAGATAATAAATGTACTCGTTGGTAACAAACATTTAAATTGTCATTGTTAGCAGTAAAATGAAACGGTATCGCTTGTGTCATGGTCTGAAGCTTGCATTCACAGCTATCAGCGTTGCCGGCCAGCGATAACGGCGCCAGCGTGTCAAATTCACATTCCATAACCATGTAGGCCATTGTTGACTAAGCGGGTTTGACATATTTTTAACCGACTCCAAAAAAGGAGGTTCTCAATTGTACTTTCTTTACGTTTACGTTTCTTTTGTTACTCAGCCAGTAGCCAACCAATTTAGATGGTTCTTTTTGAAGTGAAAACTTCTTTAGCGGCGTTGCGCACTTTTTTTGGAGTGGGTAAAAACTTCTAAACTCGCGTCAGATCGTTAGAATGTAAGACGGCGCACTGCGCATGCGCGAATAAGACGGCGCGAGATCTAAAATAAAACGTAGATCCATTGCTGTTTTGTATTTCCGAAGAGTATAGGATGCGCAATGGATAATACGTCGCAATATACCTACCATTACATTCTCACAGATAGCAGATACGTATAATAATAACAGACATTGCTCTATTTGTTCCATCTTATTTTTTTTAAAAAGATAAGTCATGACTCCGAGGTGGTTGCATATTAGTTTCCAAGATAAAACTCCGACAAGTGCTTTTTAAATAATACATATTAATAAGTAATGTGTTAGTGTTTGTAATGTGTTTGTCGCCTCTGTAGTCTAGCGGTCCGGGTGTTGGACTTGACTGCATGAGGTCCCGGGTTCTAATCCCGGGTCGGCCAACAAAATAAAATTGAATTTTTCCAATTTTTTTAATAAAAAAATGTTGGTCGGGATTGAAAATGTGCCCGGTTGGGGATAGGCTTGCCACCTATCACAATGTGGGACTTAGTGTCTTCGGCTAGTCGTGGGTGCCTTGGTTGTACCTCTGCCTGCCTCTTCGAGGATATGGGCGTGAAGATACTTTAAGTAGTGCATACATTTTCACTGATGTTGACACATTAATGATGATATGTAACATAGACGAAAATAGTAATGAAATGATTTGGAGCCATTTTGCCGTTTTACTGCGATTTATTATTTTTAATTAGCATAGTAATGACACTTCACTTGATAGAAGGTAAGAAGGGGTTTGATTGTGGAAGTATACTAAACCAGAAGATGCTCTTTTTGTGAAGAATCGCAAAAAAATAACCTCCTACGAAAGTCCTACAATTTTTTTTATGTTCGAGGTCAGTGATGACCGTTCTCCTGATGGTAAGAGGCAGCCTTGGCTAATATATACCATAGATAGCTTAGTAATTCGACTCTACTTGATAGAAGGGAGGAAGGGGCTTGAATGTGAAAGTATACTAAAGAAGATGCTATTTCTCTGAAGAATCTTAAGTTGTGACGTCATAGAAAAATTTAACTTGTTTTTTAAGTTATAGCTCAGCGAAGGAACACACGGCTCTCTATATATAAGAGACATCCTTGGTCTATAACACCATTGATTGATTGAGGTGCATCGCTGTCCTGAAAATTACTTTTGTATCGGAATGATTAAGAATTGTTATTTTACCCCCGACGGAACGGAGACGGTATATGAGTTTGAGGTGAGAGGATGCTTGTGCAAACCAATGTTACAGTTTATCTCCAAAACCACTGGTCCAATTCCAATGCAGTTTCCAGTGTTAGGGTTTGATTTGATTGGTGCATGTTCTTAGGTAAATATTATGTCAACAACTGAACAGAGGGCGCTGCAGTAAACATTTATTTGCACAAACCAACTATATGTTCAAATCAAATAAGAATAGATTCATGGAAAAATACTAGTACAACTATTAAGTACAACCAAAATCGTAATGTAAAACAATTTTCAAAATTACTTTAAACTTAAGAATAAACAATATGAAAAACTGGTGCACCCAGCTTATCCTATTCTATTAATATTCTAAATGAGAAAGTTTATGTGTTTGTTTGTTACTCCTTTACGCAAAAATGCTTAACCGATTTTCATGAAATTTGTCACACATATAGACGGTAACTTAGATTAACACATAGGATAGTTTTTATCCCGAAACAATATTCCTGTAGGACCACGCGGGCAACGAGGCGGGCAACAGCTAGTGTTGAATAAGAAATCATTTATAGAGACTCATCGTAGACTTAGAAAACCAACAATAATAGTATTTTTATATAATGTGTAAGTACCTATGCTCTTTAAAAATTTTGAAAAATTCCACGACGATTCTAACTGTAATTGAAAAAGGATAAAATAATTTCAAAACTCCCGACTTAAATAATCTGTGACGATAAAAGGCTTTATTTTTGTTGATTTCACTGAGACACATATGAACAAAAAGTACCTATTCGCTTTCAAAGCACTTCCCAACAATCGACGTCCAGTAGCACCATTTAAATTATGCGCTTCGGCTATATTCGTCAAGCTTCGGAAATCCGAATGTATTTTAAAGATTGTTTAGAGTTGTTATTACACATAATTAATCAATTCGCTTAAATTTAGTCAGGTGATTTAAAAATAAAAGTATAAATTAAAAAGAGTAATAAGTGTAAAGCGGAAGAGCATAATTTTAATAGTAGTACTATATCTATTTGCTTCTTCAAGATGTAGATGTGGCTAAATATATACATATAGCTTAGATAGCTTAGGTATTCATAAAAAGCACAAGAAAATCCGTCGAAGGCTGCAAATTAAATGGCATTGCAGCCATTATACCATTGCCGTTATACCTACAAACTTTTTGTAGGTATATAAGAGTAATAACAGAAGTTTATCCACCCGTACAAAGCTGGTAAGCTCATAAAAAGCAATAAAAATATTGCTCTATATAGCAGTGTTTCCCAAAGGCCGGGTCGCGACCGGTACGGGACCATTCAAATTAAATACCGGGTCGCAACATTTGATAGCGATCGACAGAGACGTAAAAATTGCAAGCGCTTGCGCTGCATCTCACCATGCCGTCCTCTTATCTCCACCAATCATAGATATTTGGATAGTTGCAACTCGATTTAAAGTTTGATGAAGTTGATAGTTTAAGGAGACTGCCGCGGTAAAGCTCTTGCATAAGCAGGCATAAGTAACCAGATGGCGGGGCGAAGAGGGGGATTACGCGTGCGCAGTAACGCCGATATAACCAATGCCACCTAGAGGCGAGTTGCTGAACTAAAGAGACAAGCGTGATCAAAAACTCATTAAGAGTGTTGCTATTCATCGATCGATGGTAAAACCAGCCAGTCGGAGTGGGGGTGTTAGGTTATTTTCGTTACGGAATTTCTGGATTCGGTCTCCACGCTCAAGGCCCGCGATAGGTGCTATGCAATAGCTTAAAAATGTAGGTAAAATAACCACCATGCAGTTTGTGTTTAAAAGTATTAAGTGGGTCACGAAAGGGCAGTTTGAAAATTACCGGGCCATGACAGAACAATGTTTGGGAAACAATATAGGTATTACTTTTTTTTAAATACCAAAAAGGTCACAATATGTGACAAAAGTATCGGTCACATTACCACAGTTAGACACTTTAGATATGCACTTCCTGTTGCTACACCGCGCCGGTAGTCGCGGCCAACATGGCGGTTGGACCTTATCACTTATCAGTGTCACGGCGAGGTCACCATTATAATAGTTTGTTGAACTGCTGTTTTTCCCCGTGTTGTGCTCCTTTGCAGAATAGACCAGGCAGGCAGGCCTTCCTGCCAGGCAGCTCGTAAAAAGCGTTCATATGCTTAGTGTTACTAACACGTGATATCAGACTAGGTGGTAGAGTTTCGCAGCGATTGGCCCAGATTGGTACCATTGCCTTATCTATTCCTGCCACCATAACGTCAGCACTTGGCATTGAAGTGTTTCGATTCGGAGGAAAAGGTAGCCAGTAACTTTTGCGTGAGGCCTAACATTACGGTTTCAGGTTGGCAACGCACCATTACTTTACACCTTTGGTGTCTTTAGGTGACGTTCTTACCATTAGGAAATCCGTCTGCTTGTTTGCCTTCCAATATCATAAAAAAAGAACTGCCTATAGCAAAAATGACTGCAAAACTTTTAAGAGATTGTGGTTTTCGTTTAAGGGATTATTTATTATTCCACTTCCAGTTCAGTTTAGATATATTAAAGTGGAAGTGGAAATACAGTTGCCAGGAAGTCGGGATTCGTAGGGATTGTCCCGACATTTCATATGATGTCAAGAGTCCCGAGAAAATGCAAAATATCAAGACAAAACTGAAAATTGAAATAATGTCAGATCTCTGTGTCTCAAAGCGAACACCAAGTCTAAAAAGACATGAAAAATATAAACATACATAATATTTCAATAGATAACCTCCTCCTTTTGGATTCGGTTAAAAATATAGTTAATTATAGTAGTACCTTGCTCCGAATATTAATTAAAAATAGAGGATTGTAATTAATAGTTTTTGTCCCGATTATGATCTGAAAATCCTGACGTTTCGAAATTTTGTCCAGATGTTTCAGTCTTCCTATTTGTCAACACTAAGTGGAAGTATTTCACCTCTGTGGCCTAGTGATTTGCTGTTGACTACATGAGGTCTCAGGTTCGATTCCTATGTTGGACGTGACCCCGAATAGGATAAGTGTCCGTTTGGCCATTGGTTTGACACTTATCATATTGTGGGACTATGTTAAAAGTGTATATTAAAAGTATCTTTGACTGATCGTAGGCCATAGTTGTATCTTTGCCTACCTCATTCTGGTTACGGGCGTGAATATAATTTTCAAGTGTAAAATAGTTTAGTGATAGGAGTTTTGGCACCATCGTGAATGAAGATGGTCGTATTTTTAACCGACTTCAAAAAAGGAGGAGGTTCTCAATTCGTCGCGATATTTTTTTTTATTTTTTTTATGTATGTTCAGCGATCATTTCTAAACGGCTGGACTAATTTGCAAAATTCTTTTTTTATTTGAAAGAGTTAAGCTCCACAGGTGGTCCCATAGGAAGGAACTCAGGATCTGACGATGGGATCCTGGAGAAATCGAGGGCATTTCTGAAAAAATGTATGGAAGCACAGATTTTTTGTTGACTTTTTATCAATTGAGAGGGATTTTACGTATAAAAATCGTAATTTTATGATGATGAGCTGATGATGGAGGGCATCCCTACTGAAGGACATTTTCAGAGATTACTCTAAAACGGCTGGTCTGATTTGGACAGTATTTTTTTTGGTTGGAAGGTTGTACCTCACAAGTGGTCTCATGGTAAGGAAGTCAGGATCTGATGATGACATCCTGGTGAAATCGAGGGCATTCCCGAAAAAATGTATAAAAGCACAGAGTTTTTCTTGACTTTTTATCAATTGAGAGGGATTTTACGTATAAAAATCGTCATCTTATGATTATGAGCTGATGATGAAGAGCATCTCTAATGATGAATATTTTTAGCATTACTCGAAAACAGCTTGTCCGATTTGGATATTTTTTTTTTGTTTGAAAGGGTAGTGCCATGGCAAGGAAGTCAGGATCTGATGAAGGGATTCTGGAGAAATCGAGGAAACTACTAAAAAAATGGGCAAGCTTAGGGTTTCTATTGACTTTGAAAAATGTTAGTAGTGCTTAAATTGTAGTATAATACAAGTATTGCTCTCTCTGGGTAGAGTCAAAACTTAAACATACATAAATATACCCAACGATTAACGAGTATTATATTTCTTCTTCAACGGAAATAAGATTTCTTAAACGTAGCATTTCTGCTAAGGCTCGTTCATCGTGGGGTTTCGTCAACAGCTTGGAGGCTTCGAAATCCGACAAAGCTATTCCATCTACAGTTTTGACTAGTAGACTGAGAGCGACGTACACTTGGCCCTTCGCGAAGTTCTCTATCGAGGGTTGTTCCCTGTAGCTTGTGCACTGTTACAGCCCAGCACAAAATCAGAGGTAGCATTCGACGCTCGATGTCACCATAGCCTCTTGTTGCTTGGAATGTAGCATACATTGGTGGATTGGATACAAGGCCATCAAAATCTTTTAATCTGCTACCTATTGTGTTGTCGTCGAACTTAATGAGCACAGCGTCAGGCATTTCGCCTTCTTCCAACTGATCTCTGCGTAGTGCTGGCCATTCAAATCCTTTCACAACACCCATAGTCCCATTAATGAGACCTTCAGAAACGGCGATATTCCGCCTCAACATGACGCGTGAATTGACTCCTAAAAGTATGGTTGGTAAAAGACCACCACAGCTATTAATGTTGTAATTATACAACTAAAAAGCAAGAAATAAAATTATTTTTAAACAAAAAAGAAAACCGCCTTCAAAAATTCTCTAGAACTAAAATGGATGAAATAATTTGTTATATTATGTGTACAAACTATATCCTACCCAAAAATATTTACAAGACCACAACAAAAGATATCGACGAAACTAACCTATGAATAAACATTTATTTTAATTACTAACCTACCTTAATTGACAATACTCTTCCAATAACTAACTAAATTATAGCTAATACCTCCACACTTTCTTATTTTTTATGTAGCACTTGAAGTCGGTGCCTTAAAAACTAAATACTAATCAATCCAACCACAAACAATTACGTACGACCTAATGTATCTATACAACTAAACCTACAATTAGAATAATTATAAAATGAATGGGACCCGACAAGTTAAATCCTAAACACTACTATACTTAGGTATATTATGTAAAGTGTAAGCTGGAATATCAGATGACATCAAATCAACGCAATAACAATGAATAACAAACGGCCAAGCAACCAACAGACCGACAGAACACGATAAACATATAAATATATTATCAAACACGCCATTTTTTTTTTTGAATGACTAATTTGTTGCTAATCTCGCGATTTTTTGCAACTTCACCGAGCTTTGTGGGCCGAGCAGAGTGCTCAGCCCGAGACATCATTATTTAAATGGATTGGGCTGTTACCTACAACGCCAGCACCAAGGGCTGTCTCCCGGGAGACCGTACCTCGACTTGGTGCTGCGTTTGTGGCTCGTCTCTCGGCATTAGGCGACGGGAGCAAGAGAGGTCTTCGTCGCCGAGACCGGCGGCGACGGTGTAGTGTGATGTTATTGAGATGTGAGTCTGTCGTGTTGGGGTTTGGAGTTGGGAGAATTGCGTTGGCCGCGGTTATTGGGTCCGGAGGATCCGTTAACACGTGGCGAGGTCTTCTGTGATTGGGGGACGCGTTCGCTACCGGTGTGTAGTCACACGCGGATGCTAACACCGGGTTCGGGTGGGCAGCCGTTTTTTCAAAGTAACTTTCGGATAGTTCTTTGAAATGCTGCGCTATCGTGGGTAAATCGAGGTCGCGATGTAAGTCCTCGTTGCGAACGTACCACGGGGCACCCGTGGCAGTTCGCATGAACCTATTCTGGACTACTTGTAGCTTTTTTGTGTGGGTATGCGCGAAGGCTACGCTACCGTATGCTAATATGGGTCTAATACACGTTTTGTAAAGTGTCACTTTGTTACAAAGTGACATTTTACTATTATAATAGAGACGGCTAAGTACGAACTTAGCCTTGTTAGTGACACGCGTAATATGCGGTTCGAACGACATATTTTTGTCCAGAGTGACCTCTAGGTATTTTGTAGAGTTTTCCCAGGGGATCGCTCTCCCGAACAGTTTGATGGTGCCTGGGCTACGCCTGGGACTCATCCGATCGGGTCTGTGACCCCGACTAAAGTACACAGCTGCACTTTTATCGGGGTTCACCTCTATACGCCACTTCCTGAACCAGTCGCCCAGGAGAGTGGCCGCGTTTCTAAGGTTACAGCCTATTTGTTTACCGCGACGGTGGGTTGAATACAGAGCCCTGTCGTCCGCGAAGAGGGCTACGTGGACGCGCTTTTGTAGAGGGTGTATAATATGGGTGAGAGCACCTAGCCCTGTGGCACTCCCGCCTCTAGGAGCATACTGCTAGAGAGAGTCCCCTCTACACGAAATATAAATTTGCGATTCGACAAGTAGTCTCGTACGATGAGAACTAGTCTGTCTGGCACGCCCATTTAGTAGAGCTTATAGATTAGGCCGTTGTGCCAGACCTTGTCGAACGCCTTGGCCACGTCAAAGAATATCGCTCCCGTGCATAAGGGTAGTCATCTATTCAGGCCGTCTAGTATGTGCTCCGTGAGGCGGTGCACTTGATTTTTACATGAATGAGCTGCCCGGAAACCAAATTGCTCATCCATTAACAATTGTTTCTCGGCTACGACCGTCTTAAGCCGGGCGAAGATAAGACGCTCGTATATTTTGCCTAGTGAATTGATAAGACTAATCGGGCGGTAGCTACTCGCGAGGTTACGGGGTTTACCCGGTTTGTGTATTCCAATGACGGTGGCTTCTTTCCACTCGTCAGGAAAGGCACTGCCTGCTAGTAATACGTTGAAGATATTTACTTGTAGGTATATGAGTGCGGTAGGAAAATATCTAATTATCCTGTTTGAAATACCGCCAGGCCCCGGGGCCTTTTTATTATGAAGATCTTTGATTATATCTTTCACTTCGTCGTGGTCGGTGGGGGGTAACGGTTCGCCCTGAGGAAGTTCGGATGCTCTGCGCGCTACGTAACTGTTTACATTATTTATGTGGTTCGAATCACCCGGCAGAGTGGAAACGGTACACTGCGATTGTACGTTGTCCGCTAGGCATTCGGCTTTGTCGGCATCGCCAAACGCGGGAGGAAAATTGGGTCTGACGAGTGGACGTATGTCTACTTTGGGGTCGTTTTTAAGAGTTCTCGCCAGCGGCCAATAGGCCACATGAGACAGCGAGATCTCGCTGAGAAAGTTTTCCCAGCGCCTGTTCGTGTAATCGGCTACGCGCTGCCTTACTTCTCTCTGTAGTGCACGTAACGAACGCCGGTAGTCGTCTGACGGGAATCTAACGTAACACCGTTGCGCGGCATTTTTACGCCTAATTAGATTCTTGATGTCGCTAGGGAGTTCTAATTTGTTTTTAAACACGTCCGGGACTGTACTAGAGGATGAATCTACTACGGTCTGGACGTGTCTAATTAGTAAACTAGTGGCGCACTTGGCTTTCTCGACTGTGTTTATTAAGTCAGGGATTTGTTCGAGGAGCTCGGATTGTAGAGACTGGATATTTGTGTTGAGTTTTTGCCAGTCTACAACCTGTTTGGTTTTAGTTATTATTAGGGATTGATCGTCAGGTCCTAGTTTGAAGACTACGGGCCTGTGATCGGAGTCTAGATCATGTAGCACCTCTACGGAGCGTATCTGTAAAGCTACGCCTCGTAGCAGTGCTAGGTCTAATATACTGGGACTGTGATTAATAGCGTGGTCGAGGTCTATGTGAGGGTATCTGGTAGGCTCGGAAGGAGCTACCAGGTTGAGGTCTAGTCTTTCCGTAAGAAAGTCCAATGTGATGCCGTTGGAGTTGTTCCGCTGGCATCGCCAAAGTACATTCTTACAGTTAAGGTCGCCTCCTAGGAATACTGAATCGCCCACGTTGAAGAGAGTTTCTAGGTCTCTCTCTAGCAGGAGCTTGTTTGGGCTTAGGTAGGCTGATGCTAGTATGACGGACCTGTGTCCGGTCATACCCACCTGACATACTGACACCTCTAGATTCTCCAGCTGCCGAGGATCTAGAGGTGTTATCTGTAGACATCTTTTATAATAGATTAGGGTGCCGCCTCTTCGGCCTAATCTATCGTTTCTGACTAAATTATAGTTCGCGATTTTGGGTTTGCGCCTACATGGATTGAGAAGGGTTCCTTGTACGAGGAGTATGTCAATGTTGTTTGTTGTTACAAACTCCCGTACTTCATTTATTTGCCGAGCTAAGCCGAATGCGTTGAACGACGCTATCGACAGGAGTACGGTTTCACACGTCCAGGTATCCTATCCATTTAAGTTTTGGGAGTTAGAGAATTTCCGGATGGATTTTATCAAGGCCGCACTGCCTTGCTATAATGAAGATGTGACGCTCGGGCGGCGTCACTCTGAGTTCTCGGGCGAAGTCCGATACTTTGTCCGGGTCGATGGCGTTGGCCAGCTTCGTGATGAGGGTGAGGTTGGCCTCGAACTCACCGGGAGCGGCTTTAGGAGGTGGAGGGGAGGCCTTAGAGGTCGGGTTGCGAGGGGCCTTTGTAGGCTTGGGAATCGCCTTTTGGGGGGGGAGGAACCTTGGCTACGGGTTTGCTGGCTATGCTTGGGGGCTTAATCCAAGCATTTGCTGGTGGAGGAGGTGGAGGTCCCATGGGCAGCGACAGGAGTGCCGGTGAGATGTCGGCTTTCTCACCGTCTGTTGAGGAGAGGTCTTAGGGGCTTGGGGTTGCCTGTATTGACGGGCAGGTCGCGAACGAGGTCCTCGTCTGCGTCGCTGCGGGGCCTTGGGACATCCGCGATAGTTCGCAGGACGGCCGGCAGCCTCGCAGTTGACGCAGCAAACGGGCTCGGCCGGAGGGGCCAAGCTTAATTGGTCTTGTTTGGGGCGGGTACAGTTTTCTGTACCGTGATCGCCCAGGCACTTGACGTTCCTGGGACGTGCGTTGCAGAAACGGGCAGAGTGCCCGTAATTCTGGCAGTTGTGACACCGCTGGAATACGGCTTCTCGACTGAAAGGCCGGAGAGGCCGAGAATGTAGGAGATATTGAATATCGCCTTACCTGCATCTGTGTTATCCAGTACGACCAGAATCATGTCGTACTGTCTTTTTCTGCGTGCATTGTACATTCTATGTACATTACGCACGGGGAGATTTTAATTTAGAATATCGGCTTCCATTTCCGAGACCGGAAGTTCTTTAGGGAGTCCGCGGACGACTACGCGCAGTTGGCGTTCGTCCGCGAGAGCGTAAGTGTGAAAACTTACGCTCCGTTCTCTGAGGAGGGCCTTGAATCGGCGATGGTCGGTAGTCGTTGGGACGACTTAATTACGTCAAGTAAGCTTTATCATTATATAGTTATAGTATAACATAACGATAGCGCGATCTAACTTTGCGTGTGGCGCCACCTCTTGAGTAATTTTGAAACTAAAATAATTGAGGCACCGACTTTAAGTGCTACATAAAAAATAAGAAAATGTGTAGGTATTAGGTATAATATTAGTTAGGTATTAGAAGAGTATCAATTAAGGTAGATTAGTAATTAAAATAAGTGTTTATTCATAGGTTAGTTTCGTCGATATCTTTTGTTGTGGTCTTGTAAATATTTTTGGGTAGGATATAGTTTGTAATTGTACACATAATATAACAAATTATTTCATCCTTTTTAGTTCTAGATAGTTTTTGAAGGCGGTTTTCGTTTTTGTTTAAAAATATTTTTATTTTCATTATTATTGTATTTCGTGTTTATATTGAGTGAAATTGGTTAATTTAGGTGGGAATTAGCATAATTTTGTTCAGTGAAAGTGCACAAATGAAGTAATCATGAAAAAAATAGTATCGTGTATTTCTTCGCTGCTGTCAAATCTCACTAGATGAGCTTAAGTAACGAAGTCACCGCTTTACTCAAGACCCTGACCTGACATGAATTTGTACATAGTGACTAATGACTGTATAAGAATTAACTATCATGATATTGGCATAGTAAATAGTGCAAAACGATTGAAAGCCATATTTATAAAAGAAGAAAAAGAAGTTCGTTGTACAAACTAATTACGCAGATAGAGAAAATAATGATTGCAATTTACAAAAATGTTTGTTGGTTTTTGGTGCTATATTTATAAAAATCAATTGTTGTTCGTTAGTCTCGCTCAAGCTCGAGAACGGCTGATTCGATTTGGTTAAGTTTGTTTTTGAATTATTTGTTCAAGTCCAGGGAAGGTTTAAAAGACAAAAAAAGGGAAAACTGCTAGGAAACTAGGAAAAACAACATTTTTTTCCAGTTCACCGAGACATCTAGTCTAAAATAAAATAAAATTATAAACTCTCATATTGACAATATTTATCTTGAAAATATAAGATTTCTGGAATTCTGAAAACTAACTTACTAAAAACCTAATAATTCGTGATTTAGTTTATGCTAACACAACTAGTGACATTAGAAGTAGCTTTGTTGATCACTCACTAAACCAATTAAAAGTTATTGCTATCTTCTTTTAACGATAGTAATAGAAAGAGATAAAACATCTTAAGTATTTAGGTACTATTTTTAGAATGAATTATATTTATACAGCCTCTTATTCTATTCCTTGGTAAACGTTACTAGCTGACTTACCTAGACTAATCTGAGATGTCTGAAATGTTGTATATCTTTTCTTTTTGATTCATTGGAAAAAGAAAGCATACACTTAAACTAAATTTAGTTAGATCTCAAAAGAGTTGCTAATAATGTTGACTCTTCACGTCAAGCTTGAAATAAACTGATGACAGCAGAAACTAAACTCGCGTAATACTTACGTGATTAAAGCAATAAAAGCAATACCAAGTTAATGAACAACGAGAACTATTTCTCATTTATTTTTACTGTTGAGCGAGAACTTTCTCAATGAGCGTCGCACTAAAATACCTTGAGCACTAACCATCGAAACGGACATGGTCCAAATCCGCCTTGAGCCCAACTTTTATAATAATCACTAAATGTTTCTTTTTTTTGAAGTGAAATCTTCTTTAGCGGCATCGCGCACTTTTTTGGAATGGGCAAAAACTTCTAAACTCGCGTTCAGATCAGATCACCATTAGATCAGCTCAGATCGTCAGATCGTAAGACGGCGCACTGCGCATGTGCGAATAAGACGGCGCGAGATCTAAAATAAAACGTAGATTAATTGCTGTTTTTGTATTTCTTAGATATTTCCGAAGAGTACAGGATTCGCAATGGATAATACACCGCAATATACCTACCATTACATTCTAACAATACAACATGATACGTATAATATCAACAGACATTGTTCTATTTGTTTCGACTTGAAATTATGCTATAAGTGTAGACGAGCAATGTTCGTTATAGACATGATGTGACGACGCTCCTAGCCACGTGGTCTTACTTTAGCGAGTTTTTGTCAAGCCAAACGCAGGTTATAGATATGAAAATAATATTTGTGCATAAATGATAGTACTTTCATACTGATATTTAAATCAATTCATGCAACATTATTCCCTAACCATTCCAAAATATCAAAAATGCACAACGCTAATATTTAAGTTTTCACTTCTGCCAGCACTCCCGGAGTGCAACCCGTCGTTTCTTTTTTTATTACACATCCGTCTTTTTTTTAATAAAATGTCTTGATATCAGTTTCAAACGGATACTTACTTATTAAAATATATATTTAAAAAAAGGTTTCATTCATGGTAAAGGGCATTTTTTAATTGAGCTATTGCATAGCTTTTATCGCGGGCCTTGAGCGTGGAGACCGAATCCGGAAATTCCGTAACGAAAATACGTCTTACACCCCCCACTTCGACCGGCACAGCAGTGATACTTTTTAGTTTTGCCATCTATCGCTGAATAGCAGAACTTTTTGATCAAGCGTGATCTTTAGTTCAGCAACTCGCCTCTAAGTGGAATTGATTGTATCGGCGTTACTGCGCATGCGTGAGGGGGATTCGCCCCGCAATCTGGTGACTCATGCCTGCTTATACAATAGCTTTTAACAATATTTGGAGCTATGAACAATACAAAAACTTTTTGGTGTGTCTTAAAACGACAATATTATTTTTAAAAACTAAAAACGAGAAGAAATGAGGTTGTATTCGGCTAAAATTCGGTATTTCCAGGGCAAACTTTGTACGGTAAGTGGTCTGTCTCCATTTTAGCATATTTTTTTATGTGTCTTTCTGTATTTCGATCGTGACTAACGCCGAAGTAACTTTTTTTTATGGCAAAAGCCAGCGCACAAACAAATCTCTAATGATGGATATAAGAGATAACCGCCTGCAGACACCATAGATGCTGCGACGTGCCAATTGTCGAGTGCCTAGTAAACGAAATTCTCTGAGTCGGCTAACGATTTAACAATTACCTTTTTGAATTGAAAACTTCTTTAGCGGCGTTGCGCACTTTTTTGGAATGGGTAAAAACTTCTAAACTCGCGTCAGAAAACGTGACCTGCTCGAAAATTTGTAAGATGGCGCAGGGCGCTTGCGCGAAAGTTCGTGTTGTCATGTTTGTGTACGATAGAGCAATTAATGAACATTGTATTCTACCACATAAATGGTAGTACTTTCATAGTGATAATTTAAGTTATTCGTGCAAAATTATTCCCTAACCATTGCAAAATATCAAAAAATGCACAACGCTAATATTCAAGTTTTCACTTCTGCCGGAACTCCCGGAGTGCAACCCGTCGTTTTTTTTAAGACTTCACTTATCACCGCTATCTTAACATCTTTGACAGAGGTTGTTTATTTCTACAATTTTTTTTTTTTTTATTATATTGGAAGGCAAAGAAGCAGACGGATTTCCTGATGTTAAGAAATTCACGCCGCCTAGAGACATCAAAGGTGGTAATGGTGCGTTGCCAACCTGAGCGAGCGAGCGAGCAAAATTAAGTTTACCGGCTACCTTACCCGCCGAACCGGAACAGGTCATGACGTTATGGCG
>NJDC01016229.1:21643-33362 GCA_002245475.1 Calephelis virginiensis
AAGCACAGTACAACAGCAAAAAATCTTTTTTATTAAACCTGCAAAAAACCGTCTCCAATTTTATTAGATTCTGCTAAAATTTATACCTAAGCGAAATATTATTATAATTGATATTTCCAAGATTTTTATAGGCTGACGCATATACACGTGGCCAATAGATACCAAAGATAGTAATGGTGTTATGCCAACTCGAAACTGGGCTTTTGCAAAATATATGTACAGTACTACCATTTAAATTATGCGCTTTGGCTTTACACTTTTCACTGTTTTTACACTTCATACTTTTATTTTTAAATTGGCTGACCTAATCTTAATTTAAGCAAAATTATTAATTATGTGTAATAACAACTCTATATAGACATCTTTAAAATACATTCGGATTTCCGAAGCTTGACGAATATAGCCGAAGCGCATGGTTTAAATAGTTATACAAGGTTGTATGAAAGTACCAATCCTTGTCTATACTGCCTGAAATTCGTCTTATGCGTAAACAACTTAAAATAAACCTTTTTCTTGAAGAGTGGAAATCCGAATGGATATCATTCACCTTCGGGGAAAGTGGTGGGTTTTGCAGCACTTCTACTGTCTCAAGCCACATATTGCCCACCCCTTCGTGAAAGCGTTTGGACGTACCTGATACCTGGTGCTGAATGTCACGATCCTCGTCACGCAGCACCACTTAACAGGGGCTGCAGATCGCGGAGACACATCGCAGCACCACTTTTTATCTGTTACGACCCCATGATGGGGTGGAAAAGATGGTAAAGTGCACCGGCATGCTTGTCAGATTGGTTAAAACTCCATTCTGCCTGATCATCGTGTCTCTACTTGGCTTACGAAGGGTGCTGAGAAGCAGCAGTCCACGACTAAGACCTATGAGGGGAGCTTAAAATCAACCTAACTTAACTTTGTACGACTCATATGTTTCCGTCATTCTATTGTTTATTGCAGCGGTCTATTTTCCAGACTGTTCTTTCATGACAATGATGTGACATGTCGCGTGTATGTTCCAGGGTTAAATATTCAACTCCGAGTTTGCTTCTAACTTACGAGATAAATCACCCTATATATCATAAATAATGCCCATTATTGAATTTAACCCTGAAACAAACACGCGACCCTAATAACTCTAACAATCTATACCCATCCATACTTCCAAATCTATACTATTCCTATGTATATCTACTAATATACACTTCCGAATATTGTAAACTCGGAGTTCTGTCTATCGAACCATTGGATCGATTTCGATGAAGTTTAATATATACTAGTGGTGGCCCATTGGTCGAATTTCGACCCTAACAAATTTTGATATCTTGTTGATAAGAACGCCATCTTAATTTCTCAAGACCAACTACTTTGCTTCCAAACTTTTTCGTGCGCCATCTGTGATCTTTTAGCGTTATCATCAATATATTTGTTTATGTATGTCAAATGCATAGTAGTGTGTGTAATGTTTTATTTATTGATTTAATGTACTTTATAAGGTACATTTACGCTTCTCCTACACATACACTATAGGTAAGTGTGCCCAATTTTATGCTCGTGCATCCGTATAAAAAAGGGTCCAAAGTTTTGGCATTACGTATTAATATATAGATTATGCTAATAGGCCAAGATGTATGTTCAAACACGGGCTACTTTTGTTTTTAAAAATCAGACCTCGAAACACCATAATGGGAAAGAAATTTTGTATTAAAATCGTATCTATTTATGCGGACGACGTCGCGGGAAAACATCTAGAACTGAAACTATGGTTTGGTAACATAATATATAGCTAACAAACCATACAAGGCGTTGAGTAAGATTGTAGGTACTTATATGCTACGAGTATGTCTAATTTGTTGAATAAGCAACTGGATTGAAAGTTGCTCAAGCAATAGTTTGATTTCCGTCATTCGTTGCACAAATACTTTGCTTTCACTTGAATTACGTAGTTTCTATTTTCCAATATACAACCTCTTTAACAAACCGAAGTATAAAACATAATTGACCTAGTTGTGATATAATACTAGATGTCATTTTTCGGTTGTGTATTAAATCCAATCAATCGGATTATTAATCCAGTTTACCGCCTCGTTGGTCGAGTAACTAGCGTACATACCTTCGGTTCGGTTCCCGACGGGGGAAGGCGTTTTTGAGATGAACATTTAGATGTCTGCATTTGCGGGTCTGGGTGATTATTCAATATATTCTATTATCTATTTAAGTATTTCTATGTATTAGAATCGTTGACTAACACTCACAACACAAGCATTTATGTTGCTTACTTTGGGGTTAGATTCAATTTGTATAACTTGTCTAGGGATATTTATTTATTTAATATTTAATGATAATGACTTAAGCGTTGGCAAGTAGCAAAAATATACCAAAATTAAGAGGTTAGTAATTTTTTCAATACTAATTGCACAGATAATAATATTCTTTATTTAATCACTCTCACTAAATTTAAATGTTTGGTTTAACTTATCAGGCGAACTTAATATTAACACGTTAGTGAGAGTGTGTGTAAGGGAGTGAGTGAGTGTTTGTATAATTGAGTGAGCGAGTAAGTAAGTGAAAACGTGCGTGCGTGCATGCGTGCGTACGTGCGTCAGTGCATGTATGTGTGTGGTAAGCTAAGGATTAGAATTGACTTCCTATTATTTATTATGTAATAAAAGAACGAACAAGCATAGATCTCTCTCGATGGTTAGGCTTTAGAGATAATCATGGCCTGTAGACAACGTATATGTTGAAAGTTTTTTGCTTTTTTGTTACCTACCTGTGTATAAGGCCTTTTTTTTAACGAGTTGAAATCCTCATAGATACCCGCCGCTTTCGGGGGAAGTGGCGGGCTATGCCGGACTCCTACCGGCTAAAACCACTCGGTAACCATCCTCTGTGTGTATCGGGTGATTGCGGGATCTCCGAAGAACGTACCGCTGTCACCCTTACACCTGCCCGCTGGCTCATCCGCTCTTCTCCGCTCAATCTTCTAATACCGTCACTTCGACGACAGCAGCATGGGGTCATACCATGCTATGATGCCTCACGTCCCGTGCTGCTTTTTAAGCCAACTGATACCCATATCAGTTGACTTGCACCCTAACCCCCTTTTAGTGGCCTCTTACGACAGACAGAGGATACCGTAGCACTATTCGTCGCCTGGTACTACAGAGCCCTGTGTATAAGGCCTAATATACAAGTTTACTGGCTACCCTACTCTTCTGACGAGCACATGGCACTGTCCTCAAGGTAACAGAAACAGGTAAGGCAGTGGATCCCAATTTGACAATATGTCGGATAGAACTCTATCGGATTTTAATACAACGTTCCCGCAGAGGCTTCTTCCGGTTTCAGGACATCACTACTTTTGACTATATCATTTTCTGTCTGGTGCATTGTGAATTTGTCGTAAAGTTAAGCTGTTCCTTATATATAATAATAAACTAAACATATTTAGATATAATTAACAATTAATAATGTTTCCTCATGTCTAGAAGATAATAATTCGTATCCGGGAATTACCCATGTGATTAAGTAACGGAAAATTAATGTTTATGTTATTTATAACATTTGAGTACAGTACCACCTTGGTATGTAGGTTATTCAGTAGATATCCTACTAATACTATAAATGCCACAGTTTGTATGTTTGTTTGTTACCCTTTACGCAAAAACTGTTAAACCGATTTTCATGAAATTTGACACACATATAGAGGGTAACTTGGACTAATACATAGGATAGCTTTTATCCCGAAAAAAATTCCCGTGGGACCATTAACCACGCAGGTAACGCCGCGGGAAACAGCTAGTCTTAAGTAAAAGGAAAGGATTTATACATTTAATCGTCGCCACTTGATGGATTTCCATTATATTTATTACAGTTATAGATTTGAAACAGTTAAAAAGATGCAGGAGTCCAAAAATCTGGTATATCTAATACCAGTAGCTTGCACGTTATTGAAGGAACCAGTAAATATTACTGTAAAAATTACTTTCAGGTTGTATCGATATGTACCTACATTAAAATTTATATGAATTCCTTCAGCCGTTTTAAGGTTAATATTAAATTTATTTACAAACATACACTTGCATTTATGTCGCTCTGCTATAGATTGGAAAGTAAGGTTACTACCGTTTATAGACGGTAATGGCTTACTTTTTACTTACTCACACTTACTTACTAACGCTTACTTACTAACGCTTACTTACTCACGCAAGTTAACATTAAAGCCACATTGACACCTCCATTATAATCTGTGTGCAAGTGTGCTCTAGGAAATCTGTTTGTTTTCTATGCTTCCCTAACAAATAAACAAAAAATCGCTAGTCCGGCTGGAGATATTTTAATTGACTATTTCTCGAGTGCAATATTTTCATATTTTAGGAGAAAGGTAAAAAACTAAAATCAGCAACCAAGAAATTTATATTTGGTCGTCGTTTGTGGTAGTACATAGAAAGCATTGATTTCGAAGGTCTTCAAAGTTCCTCTTCTAAGGAAACTTAGTGGTGTTCTTATATTTCGTTTAGAAAGTAAGGTTATACGGTAGTGGCTTACTCTAACTTACTTACGCTTACTTCTTCACCTCTCTGTCTCCATTACTATTTATGTGCAAGTGTAGGTATGCTTTAAGAAATCCGTGTGTTTTCTGAACCTCCCTAACAAAAACGAAACAAAAGAAAAATAAGATAGTCAGGCTGGAGATATTTTAATTGACTAAAGACATGTATTTTTACGCCTATATTCCCGAAGAATTAGGCACAGGCACAAACAAGGCACGCACAACTAGCTGAAGACACAAGTCCCACAATGTGATGGGTGGCAAGCCTATCACCAACCGAGCACGCATCCAATCTCGGACAACTTTATTTTTATTAGAAAATAGATAATATACATTCTCTATTTTTTGAACCCTTGAATCCGGGACCTCTAGAAGTCAAATCCGACGCCGGACCGCTAGACCACAGAGGGATAATTTGAATTGACTATTTTATTAGAAAGATAAAAAAGGTAAAACTTGTAACTAAGTAAGAAATAAAAAAATTCGTCGTCGTTTGTGGTAGCAAATAAAATTTATGGATTTCGAATGTTATTATATTCTTTACACTGGAATATGAGAGCGGTAAAAGGTAAACCAATTTGGGCAACTTAAAGTCATACTGCGCATCTTAGTCCTGCAGCTGATTTAATTTATGTGCCTCTAATAGATTGTGTAACTAATTGCACATTTCTTGTCCTAACTCTGGACCTACCACGTCGGTCGTAGCGTTGCAATACTCAGATGTTGCTTCACAAAGTGCTCTTTTCAGATTATGTCCACAACGTGCTTTATCCTCTCACGCTATAGTCCAAGAGTTTAAGAACTTTTTACGAAATGTTATGTGATCGTGAATAGATGTGAACTTTACTGCCACTTGGCCGGGTAGGCATAAATAGCCCTTCTTATATTTGCAGTCTTAGTAAAGAGGGTAGGGTAGTCGGTAGAGTTACACATTAGTCTAATTGTACAGTTCGGCTCCAGGACACTATGGTGTTTATAAGCCACGGTTGTCTTATTCACAGTTGTGTGCTTGTTAAATATTTTATATCATAAAAATAGGATCTGCTGCTTATTAAAATACCCACTCATGGTGGTTTGTAAAACGTACAAATATATAATATACAAAAGGCGACGACGCATATATCTTACTATGTTGGCATCTGGTCATTGTTCTTACGTCCATTATCATACTCGAAACATATTTTAGATATTTCATTTATCATCCGGTCATTGTTCATACGTATTCATATTCATTGTATTTATGTGTGTGTCATAAACTTTTAACATGGCGTAATACCTACCTACTCTTTTTCATTTTAAGGAAATCCATGTGTAACTGTTACAAACTTGTAGTTTATATAAAATAAAAATCTTAATTTAAATTAAAAAAAATAACGTAAAAATTAAAATTGTTTTGTTCATCCATGTTTTTCTTTACCAACTTACGTAACTTCTAGAGAATCTAACTAGGTTTAGCGAAACAGAGCGAAGTCACCTAAGACTCTGTTAATAACGGTAAATTTGGCACGAGCTCTCTGCCTACAATGAGTAATACAAGCAAGAATTTCAAAGCAAGCCTGTTGTTGTTCTACAGGCCGGTGGCTACGTAGTCACTGGCGCCAGTGACGCGTTTCGTTACTATTTACAGTGCTCAATGTAAGAGTAGATAATGCTGTGTGATAAGCAGAAAGGACAGCATTGCATCTAGCCATGAAACAGTAGGTTAATCATACTTTTGTATAGTAGTACTATTTAACTTATGCGCTTCGGCTATATTCGTCAAGTTTCGGAAATCTGAACGTATTTTAAAGACATCTATATAGAGTTGTTATACATAATTAATCATTTCGCTTAACTTTAGATTAGGTCAGCAAATTTAAAAATAAAAATATAAAGTGTAAGAAGAGTAAAAAGTGTAAAGCCGAAGCGCATAATTTAAATAGTAGTACT
Organism: Calephelis virginiensis; assembly: GCA_002245475.1. NCBI lineage: Eukaryota > Metazoa > Arthropoda > Insecta > Lepidoptera > Riodinidae > Calephelis > Calephelis virginiensis. Next base: position 28,119 of record NJDC01016229.1, read on the forward strand.
TTACTTGGAAAAGTGCCTATTGCAATAAACTTATCATTGGACCCCTTTTTACGAAAATTGAGCGGATGGAGGAATATGAAATTTGCCACACTTATAGTTTATGTGTAGGAGAAGTCCAGAACGCTAATATTTTACAATAACAATGCTTATAATGTGCATTAAATCAAAAAATAAAACGTTACACATACTACCATGCATTTGACACACACACATACAAATATTTTGGAAATAAAGTAGTTTCTCTTGATGAAAGAAGATGGCGTTGCTATTAACAAGATTTTAAAATTTATTATAGTCGAATTTTGACCTATGGGCGACAACTAGTGAATAGTATAAATAAATGTAATTGAGAATTCACCAATTACATAAATACATAGAAAAAGTGTCTTCACACCCATATCCCCGAATAGGTAGGTAGAGACACAACCAGGGCACCCACGACAAGCGGACACTAAGTCCTAAAATGTGATAGGTGGCAAGCCTATTGCCAACGCGTTGCAAGCACGTTGGATACCCTGGGCAATGCTGTTTTTATAAGAAAATTGAAAAATCTCAGTTTTTTTCGATCGAATTCGATCGAACCCGTGATCTCAAGAAATCATGTCTAACGCCGGATGATTAGATCACAGAGGCAATACATATAATATGCGGTATATACGGTATTATACGGTAGGCAGAGCGTTCAGAGATGCTCCGAAAAAGAAACATTCGTATCATGTTACAGTATAAACCAATTGTTCCCAAACATTTTTTCCCACAGACCACTACAAAATTTCTCTAGAATCACTAGGCCCTCGCTACAACATGTCTACAATATTTTAAAAACTTACGAATCAAACTATGGAATTTGCGCCGAGTTCAAGCAGTTGAATAGTAATAATATATTAATAAATATCTCTGGACAAGTTACACAAATTGAATCTAACCCCAAATTGGAAAATTGTATGCTTATATATTGTATAGAAATACTTAAATAGATACCAGAATAAATTTAATAAACCCCCACACCCGGAAATGCTGACATCTAAATGTTCAACACACAAATGGCTGCCCCGTCGGAAATCGAACCCAACTAAATAAATAATAAATTAAAATAAATAGTAAAGTTTGTATATTTTTGTATTTAGTCTTAACACAAAAATAAAATAAAAAACCTCGCACGGAGAACCAGTAAACATAGCTATCCTTTTTTCCATAAGAGTTCTCTTCCAGCAAAACCTGCTTAATTTTCAGATTTCGAGCTTAGATTTTTTTTGGTTAAACTTACATTTTTAATCTTTATACTAGGCATTTATATGTAATATTCTACCTAAAACTAAAGAGCTTCTCAAAAGGTGATAAAACTTTTGACATTGAGATGTTGCCATATCCACAACCGCAACGTAAGGTGAACTTCAAAATCAATACTTGTTTGATATTTCAATAAAAAAACTTAAAGGACATATCTTCTTTTTCTTTTTTCATCTTTTTAAAAAACTCTAATATTGAGGACGTTATCAATTCTACTGTATGTTTATTACGCGACTGCATGGACAATAGTGAACAAATTTTAACAGTCCTTTTTCGAAAGGTAGGTAGGTTATAATTCCGAGCTGGTTGCATATAATTTTTTCAAGGTTAGTCTAGTGGTTTGTGAGTTATACCTACTTATTTAAAAAAAATAATCCCCATTGAACGGGTGTATCAATTTTGCACTTTTTTTGTTGTGTTAGTTATCGTCAGGAGAAAGATTAAATATAAAAGTAAAGTAAAATATCTTCACGCCCATATCCTAGTTTTAAATAACTAGTTTTAAATTAAGAGAACCAATATTTACAAGGACAAAATTTGGATAACTCGAATCTACATTGTAAAAGTAGTGGCATTTAGTAGTTATTCAGTGACGTCTATCGCCTTTAGTGGTTCAGCATCGGACTTGACTTCTTGAGCTCCCGGGTTCGAACCCTGGGTCAACAAAACAAAGAAAATGAGGTTTTCCAATATTCCTATAAGCACAATGTCACCCAGGACTGGATATGTGCTCGGTTATCGATAGAATTCGGCTAGTCATGGGTGTCCTACTTGTGCCTTTTTCGACCTCTTCGAGGATATGGTCACGAAGATCCTTTACTTCCCCTCTGGCAAAATTGTGCGGATTGTGCCATAATATCAGTATCAATATTAATATACATTTGTAACAAGTTCAAGTAAATCTCGGTTTCGGTTACGACCGAAACTGAAATCTAAAAAAGTTCGGTTTCGGTTTTGGTTTCGACTGGAAAATCAGTTCGGATACAAAAAAGTGAAATATGCATTTAATTTCATAATGTTCACATCGTAGTTCAATTATGACGTCCTTCATTTATCTCATGTTTTGATACGTCTAGATAGAGTGATTCACTTCGGAAGTAATCACAGTTTGTGATGTCTAGAAAAGAACTGATAAAAAGCTTTATAGATACATCTCGGTGAATTTCATCATCTATACAAATAAATAAAATTAGGTTATCTGTTTGTGAAATTAAAATGGTCGTTTTTTATTATACGTATATAATAGCTGATGCCTGTGACTTCGCACGCGTTTTCACGGTAACCCGTTGTGCGATCTGGATTAAAATTAGCCAATATGTTAATCCAGGTCATAATCTATCAGTGTTCCAAATTTCAGACAAATTCGTTCAGCCATTAGAGCGTGAAAGAGTAACAAACATACACACATCCTTACATGACTGAGAAATTGATTAACTTACATACAAAATATAAAAGAGTCGAAAATGTTAACCGTTTTGATTCGGGACTATCTGCCTTTCTGCCAGGCGTGCATAGGCTTACCGTCACTAACACCGTGATGTCCTACTAGGTCATAGAGTTTCACAACACACACCGGTTTCAAGGTGGCAACGCACCATTACCACCTTTAATGTCTCTATGCGACGTGAATATCTTACCATCAAGAAATCCGTCTACTTGTTTGCCTTCCAATATTCTGAAAAAATGTAACCTCCTCCCTTTTCAAAGACGGTTAAAGGTGTTAAAACCACAATTAACTTGCTTGCGTAATGTAAACAGGTTTTAATGGTTTTATGGAAGATGACGTCCTTGATTTATCTCTTGGAATATTACGAGAAGGTTGAGTCATACATTTTGGAAGTAAACATGTCTGAAAGCTGTTATCTTGTTATTAAAGTATCTTCACGCCCATTTATCTTAACAGGTAGGCAGAGGCCAAAAACACTAAGTCCCACAATGTGACATCATATAATATGTGTGAACGTGGCAAGCCTATCACCAATCGGGCACATATTTAGCAAGTAAAAAAAAAAGTAAGTAAATAAAAAAGTAAGTAAATATTTAAAAAAAAAGAAAAAGAAAAAATATTTATTTGCGGAATATGAGTGTTACAAAGATGTTACAAAATTATTTAAGCGTTCCTACATATTCTACCAACTTGTGGTGTGCAAATATTTACTTAGTTGATACTAAAAGAAATTTATTAATTTGCAGAATATGTGTGTTAAAGAGTTTTTACAAAGATATTTAAACATACCAACATACTCTACCACATTGTAGTGTGCAAATATTTAATCAAATTTATAGAAATTAAATGTCTTCTTATATACATTTTAACAATTAAATCACAGCACTTATTTATATTTTTATATAGATATAATAAAATATTGTATTCATATAATATCTATTTAAAAACTCAGAGTCAGTTTAGAAAGTCATGTTACTTACTCTATTTATAACTCAAGAATGGCTGAACCGATTTGGTTTAAAATTGATGAGGAGGTAGCTTTGAACCAGGAGAAGGACAAAGGATACTTTTGATGCCGTGCAACTAGGAAACTAGGAAAAACAACAATATATTATTTCCATGCAAACTGAACGGTTGGAACAAAGTTCACAAGAAAATCTAGTGTTTAATACTTCGCAATTTATTAGAAATTATATTTAAAAGCAGATTAATTAATTACCGAAAGACGAAAACGAAAAGAAACGGCGACGGTCCTCGGTACTAATACATTGATATACTTAAACAAATACCAGTAAAATAAAATAAATACCCAGATACGAAAATAAAAACGTCTATGTCCGCTACACAAATACGTTAAGAATCAAACCTAAGCCTCACGTTGGATTTAGACACGCACGGTAACCACTAACGAGGCGGTGAAATACTTAATATTAAATAGATGTCGGTAAATACCATATCATAAACATTTTGCACGTGAATCTGCTGCAAAACATTAGCTTAAAATTGATTCTGATGCCGCTACCTTCAAAGTTCACACTATAAGCAAAACCTGCTTTGAAAACATCCTGATGAGAGCTGTTGCTAAACAGCTGTGCTGATGACTCACATATGGCAGATAAGACTTTACTGGCGCTTAATCGCAAATTATCTTTAATCTTTATAATTTAAGATATCAATTTATGTACCTCATATTAAAAAAAAGTATTTTCACGCCCATATCCCCGAAGAGGTAGGCAAATTCACAACCAGGGCACCCACGACTAGCCGAAGACTAAGTACCACAATGTGATAGGTGGCAGCCTTAGCGCCAAGCCGGGCACATTTATCTAATCCCGGGCAACGTTATTTTTTATTACAAAATTGAAAATATACGTTTTCTAATTTTTTTGTTGCCTGACCCGGGGTCGAACCCGGGACCTCAAGAAGTCAAGTCCAACGCCAGACCGCTAGACCACAGAGGTCTCATATTTCGACATAAAATTTGTATTTTTCCGCTACACACGTTTTTAAATACTCAGACATACCGTCAGTAACTGACATGTAAATACTGAACGTTGAATTTAAGGGTTACCTCCCACTTCTGATAATGGATTAACTGTTTTTGTAGCAGAAAAAAAACACACTAATCTCAATAGTTCAACGCAAACGTCTTTGGGACGTTTGGGTCATTTTACACTTATTATGGTTTCTATGTAAAGAATAGTTGACTAATACCCATTACACAAGCATATAGTTTGCTTACTTTGATGTTTTCTTTCTTTCTTTAGGTTTTGGCCTTCACATTAGTATTTAACCATTAGTCAAGTAGAAATTTGCATCAAATTTTATATCCATTTCAATTATTTTAATTAGTCATCAGTCATAAGTCGTCAGGAAGTCATGTCAGGCTCTTGGGTAGAGCGGTGGCCTGTTTACTCAAGCTCATGTAATGAGATTTGGCGGCAACGAGGAAATACACGATACGCTAATTTCTTCATGATTATTTCATTTGTGCACTTTCACTGAAC
>NJDC01016229.1:34830-47134 GCA_002245475.1 Calephelis virginiensis
AATTATATTTATAAGCAGATTAATTAATTACCGGAAGACGGAAACGAAAAAAAAAACGGCGACGGTCCACGGTACTAATATATTGATATACTTAAACAAATACCAGTAAAATTAAATAAACACTCAGATACGAAAATAAAAACGTCTATGTCCGCTACACAAATACGTCAAGAATCAAACCTAAGCCTCACGTTGGATTTAGGCACGCACGGTAACCACTAACGAGGCTGTGAAATACTTAATATTAAATAGATGTCGGTAAATACCATATCATAAACATTTTGCACGTGAACCTGCTGCAAAACGTTAGCTTAAAATTGATTCTGATGCCGCTAGCTTCAAAGTTCACACTATAAGCAAAACCTGCTTTGAAAACATCCTGATGAGAGCTGTTGCTAAACAGCTGTGCTGATGACTCACATATGGCAGATAAGACTGTTTACTGGCGCTTAATCGCAAATTATCTTTAATCTTTATAAATTTAGATATCAATTTATGTACCTCATATTAAAAAAAGTATTTTCACGCCCATATCCCCGAAGAGGTAGGCAAATTCACAACCAGGGCACCCACGACTAGCCGAAGACTAAGTCCCACAATGTGATAAGTGGCAGCCCTAGCGCCAAGCCGGGCAACGTTATTTTTTATTACAAAATTGAAAATATACGTTTTCTAATTTTTTTGTTGCCTGACCCGGGGTCGAACCCGGGACCTCAAGAAGTCAAGTCCAACGCCAGACCGCTAGACCACAGAGGTCTCATATTTCGACATAAAATTTGTATTTTTCCGCTACACACGTTTTTAAATACTCAGACATACCGTCAGTAACTGACATGTAAATACTGACCGTTGAATTTAAGGGTTACCTCCCACTTCTGATAACGGATTAACTGTTTTTGTAGCAGAAAAAGAACACACTGATCGCAATAGTTCAACGCAAACGTCTTTGGGACGTTTGGGTCATTTTACACTTATTATGGTTTCTATTTAAGTATTTCTATGTAAAGAATAGTTGACTTATACCCATTACACAAGCATATTGTTTGCTTACTTTGAGGTTTTCTTTCTTTCTTTCTTTAGGTTTTGGCCTCCACGTTAGTATTTAGCCATTAGTCAAGTAGAAATTTGCATCAAATTTTATATCCATTTCAATTATTTTAATTAGTCATCAGTCATAAGTCGTCAGGAAGTATGTCAAGCTCATGTAATGAGATTTGGCGGCAACGAGGAAATACACGATACGCTAATTTTTTCATGATTATTTCATTTGTGCACTTTCACTGAACAAAATTGTACAAAATGCCACCAAAATTGACTAATTTCACTCAATATCAACACGAAATTCAATAAATTATGAAAAAACTTCGACCATCTTTTCTCTCGATGGCGCCAAAAAAACTACTTTGGGGTTAGATTCAATTTGTGCAAATTGTCCAGATATTTATTTAGGAAAAAAAATTTAATAGAATACCTTTGACAAATGTCAACCTCTGAAAGCACTTGTCAAAATAAAACATAAAAATTAATTATAAGATGTTATGTATTTTTAAATGAAAAGGTTAAGCAAATTGGCGATACTAGCATTGAACAAAATTATTACAAAGACAAAGCGTCAAATTTCGACAAACTTACCACCTTGCAATCATGACCTTTTGGTCTAAAAAGGAACCTATCATAATCGGGTGGCTATTGAACGAGTGATCGCGTAACAAACATACAAAAAATATAGTCGATTTGATAACCTCCTTCACCATTTACACCTGTTATTAAAACAGGGATAAAAATAAAAGATAGTCAACTTAGTACCTTAGTGAGAATTTCCTTTTTGGTTCTCAACTTCAGAAACGTCATGCCGTTTTCCGAAGTAGTGGTTTAGTTCGGATTTTTAATACTGATTAGATATTTTGAAGGCACTATAATCCATACTTTTCAATATTATAATTGCAAAATTCGATCTTTTATTCCGATTTTAGTGAAATTAGGCGTTGCGATAGCTGTTGAAAATGGGTCAAGCGTAACTTTATATGTAACTCTTTATTCAAAGCTATCACTCAAGCAATTCTCGCCGGAGAGCGGAAAATTTTGGATTGCAGACGAAGCATCAGATGACATCAGTAATAATTCCAAAAATAATCTTGGCTTATTCTAGGACCGCATTTTATGGGACTCTTATGATTCAGGTTCTAATTGAGGTTTAAGAACTGTCATTTCATTGTTTTCTGACGATATGACATTCCTCAAAAGGACAATTTCAAAAGTTTTGACGCCATCTTGAAAAAGATGGTCGTATTTTTTTTGTAATTATTGAACTTCGTGTAAATTATGAGTAAAATTAATTAATTTAGGTGGCAATTGTACTAATTGCCACCTAAATTAATCAATTAGGTTCAGTTAAAGTGCAGAAATTAAATAATTGTGAAGAAATTAGTGTATCGTGTATTTCCTCGTTGCCGCCAAATCTTTCTAAATGAGCTTGAGTAACGAGGCCACCGCTTTACTTAATACCCTGACATGACTTTGACTTATGACTGTTAACAGGGATTTACTAATACGGACGAGGCAGCATGGCCTAAAGGTCCTAACCGGCCCGAGAAAGAGGTAAATTAACTAATAATAATAATAAAAAAAACAATTTTAATATCGTCCATTGACTTACGGCCAATATTAATAATCAATTCTAATCCAAAAATTGCTGTCCAAGATTGATATTTTGATCCATTTTTATGTTATCGCTTGCCAATAACATATCTGTGGACAGGATAAATATGGCAATTAGGTATGGGATAGGCCGGCGGATACGCAGCTATCTGGATTGCTTGAAATCCATCTTTAGACATATATTATTAACATTGGCCGTAAAACATTTATATCCAGGATTAAGAGCTAGACATCTGTGATGGAGGTTCTTGTTGTGGAATGTCCGTGATGTGTTAATAGGTAAAGTATCTATAAAGTTATCTTCCTGTGCAGTCAGAATTGCAAGCCCGATGCTTTCGCATTTTCGAATAATCGAGTCGATATTTTCTAAAGTTGTCAAACACGATCGCAGGAAGTGTTAAATTAAGTATAATTATTATTATCTAGAAATTTTCAATAAACGACTTTGTTGACGACATTTCTCTTGTCTCGGTTTCTGAGTAAAGAAATATCACGATATATTTACGCAACAAACTACGCACCGTATAAAATATTTAAATAGAACAATTTATAGCAAATGTTATTTTTATTAAGGTCAAAAATAAACGCGAGAAGTGTCAAAAATTGTTAAACTGACAATTCTCACGTTTACAGTACCCAGTTCTATCATATTTGAATAACGTGTTAACACAACGTATTTAATATTTATTAAACATGTACTCAGAGCCGCATTTAAGAGAGGGCAACTGGGGCCAAAGCCCGGGAGCCTCTACAAGAGAAGGGCTCCCCAAACTAGTGACTCTGTAAAAAAAATTTCAAATACCAATTAGTTAAGTAGGAAAAGAAAAAAAAATATTGGCGGAATATGAGTGTTACAAAGATGTTACAAAATTATTTAGGCGTTCCAACATATTCTATCAACTTGTGGTGTGCAAATATTTAACACCTTTCCTTTGTTTTTTTTACTGTTTTACCTTTACCTACAGTACTTTGTACAAAACTCGCTTGAAAAAATCAAATCATTTTTTTTTAAATATGGGGGATCTCAACTCTTTTATTGCCCCCAGGCCTCCAGACCTATTAATCCAGCCTTTCATGTACTACAGAGTACAGACTTGCCTAGCGGTAATACCTATTTAAACACTGACACCTTAGTTCCTATATCTTGGTCCAAGGTCACTGCAGAAATTCCTCGCCTAAAGCTCGTTTCGAGTCGATTACTCGAAAATGCTAAATCTTCTTGCTAGGCCTACTGATGATGGAAGGATCACGTGAAGCTGCATTTAGAAACGCGTGGTGATAATTACTAAGCCACGTATCTCAATTAGCCGACCTCCACCATTGACGACGGTCCATTCATAGCTTGGTATGCCATTCATGCTTTTGTATTTCAAAGTATAATAAGTCTACCCATGAGTTGGGATGGAATTTATCACGATTCTTTGTAAAATAAAATCGGATTACAAATCTCTTTGTGCAAGCTTTTTTTTCCCGAACCCGTTCGTTATTTAAAAAGTCTGGAGCTTCAAAAAAAGGAATAAATTTCAACAATTTGTAAATTCTTCACTGCGCCTTAAATCCGAAAATATCTAAACGAATCCGGTGATAGCATACGCGTGTGACTACACACCAGTCGCGAACGCTCCCTCCAATCATAGAAGACCTCGCCACGTGTTATCGGATCCTCCGGACCCAATAACCGCGGCAAACGCTATTCTCCCAACTCCAAACCGGAACACGACAAACTCACATCACTTTAACATAACACTACACCGTCGCCGCCGGTCTCGGCGACGAAGACCTCTCTTGCGCCCGGCGCCTAACGCCGAGCGACGAGCCACAAATACTCCTCCACCAAGTCCACCCAGTAACCAGAACGCAGCACCAAGTCGAGGTACGGTCTCCCGGGGACAGCCCTTGGTGCTGGCGTTGTAGGTAACAGCCCAATCCATCTAAATAATGATGTCTCGGGCTGAGCACTCTGCTCGGCCCACAAAGTTCGGTGAAGTTGCAAAAAATCGTAAGATTAGCAACAAATTAGTCATTCAAAAAAAAAATATCTTCAATTATGTCTAAGAAAATTACTTATCTTTCTAAGAAGGAACGATCAAAATCGATTGGCTATTGACCATGTAATAACGTACCAAACATACAAATACAAATCCCAGAGGTCTTATCATTATTACATTACTATTTCAATAATACGCTGTGTTAACGCAAAAAGACGGCCATATTGCAAGTAAGAGTACAAAGCTGCGAGTTGAAAGTATTACCAAAGACAATATATATAATAATCTCTGGTATTACACAGTACAAGTCCAGGTGGACACAATCGACTGTGAAATGCTGCATCAGGTTTTTAAAAGTATCGATGCTTAATGTAAAGATGTTTATATGCTTGATAACTTTATCTGCCTTGCTTATGGTTAGGGATGCAACCAGTACAGATATCGATATATCGACTTATATACTTCGAACTTAGCGAAATATCGACAACAGAGATAGGAATTTAGATATCGGCAATTTAATGATATTAAAACAAAAACTTATTAAATATACTTACATACATACAAACGTATGGTCACACCAAGTGCCCTTACTGGGTAGGCAGAAGTATCGAGTGCCAAACCTCACGATCCTGACAGACGTATCTGGCTTCCTCCACACAAATACGCCGGTTTTGGATACTCTTGACTTCACAGTCGGATAATATCCAAGCGATATGAAATATTAGTTTCAATTATGTAAGATTACTTATTGATTAATTTAATGTAACTAATAACCTAATTCAGTCTTTACATACTTTTATGATATAAGTAAATAACTTATCGAGATTGTGTTTTAATTTACCATTATCCAAATTAAAATAAGTACTTATGTGATATTAGGGTTAATACAATAGACTTATTTACTCTTTATATCTACTTGTGGCATTGCCAGGATCAATTTCTACGGCACATATCAAAGTGCCTATCATAATGTCAAGCACATATTAACAGGTAGGTACCTAACTAATGTAACTGAGGTGCGAGCAGCGATAAATCCTAATACCACCACCACTGCTTAAAATAATATTTAGTAAGCTAATCTATTTACAATTTACATAACAACATACCTAGTACTTACCAGATTTTTTCATACAGAATCAGATTTTTTTAAAATGTAATCGACACAATCGATATTGTTTTATGAGTTATCGATGTCAACAAAAAATTCGTTTTAATACGCTTTACTATTGGCAACTTAAAACATTCTTTGGTTCAGTGCAAATCGGCCTCAATTTTTGATATAGAAACTTTAATACTGTTTTTGTTACTAAATGTCTATGTATATAGAAACTTAGTAGCCGTTAATGTCTAGCGATACGAAGTTCACCGGGTCGACTAGTGTTAGATATTATCTATTTCTGTTCCTAAAAGGTAAACTGTGTAACTGATACAGTTTACACCTCAAGTAACAACATTTCCATACAATTTCGCCTTTACAATGAATCGTATTTAGGTCATGACGAAGTTAGCATGTTTGTTTCTAGGTAACTAGTTAGGGCTGCTTAAATCTATTTTTAAATAGCGGAAAACCTTTTTAACGACGGCAAAATATCTAAAAGATTGATTGTGCAATCTTGAGGATTGGAGCCGGATATGTCATTTTAGGTACTCTAGCTCACAGTTCTAGCGGAATATTTTTCACAAATTGCACAAAGAAGTTACACAAAGAGGGTTGAACTTTGTTGTATGAAGCCTGGCTTAGAGCCTAGCCGCCATTTTGTGTTTTTTCAAAATGGCAACCATTTTGAAAAAAAAACACAAAATGGCTGGGGTCGACTAAGCCACAAAAGTTCAAACCCCTTTAATCTAACCCCAGAGTAAGCAAATTATATGCTTGTGTTATGGGTGTTAGTCAACGATACTAATACATACATAGAAATACTTAAATAGATACCAGAATAAATGTAATTAATTATTAACATTTAGTTAATCACTACATAGTATAAAACAAATCGCTTCCTTTGTCCCTTTGTATACTTAAATCTTTAAAACTACGCAACGGATTTGGATGAGGTTTTTTTTAAATGGATAAATTGATTGAAGAGGGGGTTTTTATGGATATTTCATAACCGTACGAAGTTGGGTCGGGTCGCTAGTAATAAATAAACAGCACATTATTTTATCGGATTCGTTGAATTTTTTCGAATTAAATGGTAAAAAAGTGTGATAGGTGGCAAGCCAACTGGGCACATATCCAATCCTAAGCAACATTTTTTTTATTATTAGAAAATTGGAAAAACCCAATTTTCTTTTTGTTGCACGACCCGGGAATCGAACCTGGGACCTCAAGCAGTCAAGTCCAACAACTGAACCGCTAGACCACAGAGGTGCTAGACCACTAAATGTTAATAATCCGCTAGTACTGTGTTAAAGTAAAAGTAAAGTAAAAGTTAAGTACCTATTTTAATTAAAAACAATCTACTCAGTCCCTTTTAATCAGGCTTTCGTCCTGGCCATAGTACAGTTATAGCTCTTTCAAAAATTAGCGATGATATTCGAGCTGCCTGGCAAGAAGACAGATGGTCTATTCTGCAAAGGAGCTCGGACCAACACGGGAAACAGTTTAGTCTTAATATATATAAACTACGTGTTACGTTGTTTGTCCGCGATGGACTGCTAAACTACTCAACAGATTTCATTCAAATTTGCACACCGTTTGCAGTTTGATCCAACTTGGAACACAGGCTAGCTTACATCTCAATTTATGATAAAAAATACTAGTACTAGTTACTAATATTACGTTCAGTTATCACTTTCTCAGAAAATGTTGACCATGTTGTAGTGCCCGTTAAACCAATATTAAATGTGTTGATTAACATGCAATATATGGATCCCGTTAATATGTCACTAAGCCAACTTACTAGCTGCAAAATATGTAGTCTAAGATCCGAACTTACATCGACCCACACTGAACCGGTACCTAATAGAATGTAACATATTCTATAATAAATTTAGTATATTAGGAAACGCATTGAAAATGGATTGTCTAAAAAATTTTGGACAGAATATACATTTAAAACAACATTATTCGTCAAATGTTGCAATTTAAGGACCATAAGAAAATTGTATCCTAACCTGAAGTTTAAGAGGTATAAATTGTGCAGAATTTTTCTTTTTTTTACCAGGGTTGCCAGACTAAAAAGGTGTCATTTCCACTAAATTAAAATAGTATAGTATAACATAAGGGCTGGTTTATTGTGAACACATTTATATGAGGTGGTCTTCAAAAAATTCGGAAAAAAGAAACATGATTTTTAAAAAGTAATTGAAAATATTCTTTTCAGGATTTTTAGGCCACCCTTTTTAATGTGATTTCTAATATACTTGATTTAATATGAAATATGTTTTATTATTTTATCAGCTGGGTGTAGGCAACTAAAGGTTCGGATCTTATACTAAAATTGAAAATTGATTAAATTATAAGTACGTCTATCCCGTTTCCCCATTATTTTTAGTACTAGCTTCCACCCGCGACTTGGAATTCCTTGTGGAATAATTACTTTTTTAGAACTTTTATAGGGGGACAATTCTGTAAGGGCCAAAACACATAACCTCGTTCCGGCGCCGCACCGCTAAAATTGGTGGTTTGCGTTGCGGTATTGCAGCGCCATAGACGTGTCTGTCTCTGCCATGAACCATCGTGAGAAACTTATTGTTAATTTGTTATTAAAAATATTTTACACTGTTTAAAATAAATAATACAAAGTGACATAGGGACATAGGAAGCGACTTTGTTTTAAAAAACTATGTAGTGATTAAGGAGCAATTAATCCCAAGCGGTTTTATCGGCTAAATATTCAGCAATGGTATAATTACCCTTTTCATATAACTTAAAATTAACACATTTCTTAAATTTATTAATTGGAAGTTCTTTAATGCAATTGGAAAATTTATTGTAAAACTGTATACATTGGCCCATGAAAGAATGGCTTATTCTGTAGAGACGCAAGATTATTTGTATACCTGTATTGACACAGTGTATATCACAATTTCTTTTAAATGAACTTGAATTTCTGTGAACATACATTAAATTTTCAAAGATACTAATTAGTTAGTTATAGTGGGATGCTATTGGTTGGACGTCAATTTTAGGAGATGTTTAGTAAAACAGGAGTCTAATTTTTTTGTGGTAAGGCGGTCAAGTTGAAGTTTTTTGACATACAAACACATCCCGATATAAACAAATCCAAAAATCCAAAGAAAACGTAGTAGTGCTATAAGTATATAAGCAAAAGATTATTTATATCCAGATCTTTCTTTAGTCAGATATCTGTAATTTATCCAGTTCAAACATAATTTTCAAACAAACTTTCACATATTATGTCAAAGCCTGGAAATTAGTTTTTGAAAAAATTAGCCTACGTTGGAACTTGGGTCTATAACTAAGTACGTTTTTAAATTTATCAAACTTAGCCGTGAAAACGTAACCGACAGATAAACAGACTTCCACATTTATTATGTTGTAGTATAGTATACCCACCTACTACGGATTAGATAGATATAGGTACACACTACACACTAGTAGCTATATTTTTTTCAAATTCTTTGTTGCAATAAAAATTAAAACATATGTTGTAGAGTTTCGGAGCGACTCGCCCGAATTGGTACCACGGCCTTACCTATTCCTGTCGCCATAGCGCCAGTATTTGCCGGTGACATGTTTCGGTTCGGAGGATATGGTAGCCGGTAAACTTACCTTTGCTCGAGGTCTAACGTCCCGACCTCGGAGGCGGCATCAATTTCTTACTTTCAGGAAATCCGTCGCCTTGTTTGCCTTCCAATATGATTAGAAATGTACAAAGACAAACTTAATTCCAATAAGCATTTTCTCCCAGTTTTTTTTAAAAGTACTTTGGATGGTGACAAAAGAAAAAGAAAAGAACACATTTTTAGGACAACAACAAACAATACAAATTGAATACAGATAGGTACCTAGGTACTTAAAAACAAAAATGATCTTAAAATTAGGAAACTAAAATTAATAGATCTAAAATATAACAGACTCATAAAAAAGAATATCTGAACAATGTTACAGGAAGAAATTAAAACGTGTGAAGATCTTTAAAAATTCTTTCATCAAGATTAAAACAAACAAACCTGCGAGGATGTTCTGCGGCTTGTAAAAAACACTAAACATGCAGCCCTAAAAGCATAAGGAAGCCCGCTGACGACGCACTTCCGTCGGCAGCAGTCATATCCGGTGACGCGGTCTATTACCGACAAACAAAGGGTCAAAGGCCGTTTCCGTTCATACTTCGATAGCTTCTCAAACACTTGTGTCGAATTTAAAAACAACTTCTACGATCTTACAAAAATCTTTTATAAAATGTGGTCTCTCCGGTCTGGTCTGATCTGGTCTGGTCTCTGTGATTTATCGGTACAGGTGTTGGTATTGACTGTATGAGGTCCCGGGTTCGAATCCCGGATCGAGCAACATAGGGAAAATATAGTTTTTTCAATTTTCTAATAAAAAAAATGTTGCGCGGGATTGGATATGCGCCCGGTTGGCAATAGGTTTGCCACCTATCACACTGTGGGACTGTGTCTTTGGCTAGTCGTGGGTGCCCTGGTTGTGCCTCTGCCTATCTCTTCAGGGATATGGGCGTGAAGATACATTATATTAGAATCAAATCATCAAAATTACTACTTATAAACTAACATAATACCTATACATAGTTTTAGCATCAGTATAACATTCTATACAAGACTTATTCTAATCCTCACCCTAGCTTATTTAAGTGCCATATAAACATTTTCATTTTTCTTTGTTTTTGTATGTTATAGGAAGGCAAACAAGCAGACGGATTTCCTGATGGTAAGAAATTCACGCCGCCCAACCAAAGGTGGTAATGGATGTTAGGTCTCGAGCAAAAGTAAGTTTACCGGCTACCTTGCCCTCCGAACCGGAATACGTCATGACGTTATGGCGGTAGGAATAGGTAAGGCGGTGGTATCAATCCGGGTGAGTCGCTGCGAAACTCTACCACCTAGTCAGATGTCACGGTGTTAGTGATGGTAAGCCTATGCTCACCTTTCACGAGCTGCCTGACAAGGAAGGCAGTTGGTCTATTCTGCAATGAAGCCAGGACCAACACGCTAAATTTAATGTTTTACTAGTTATATACATATATGTTAGTTATACTCTTTATAACTCAAGAACAAAAGAAACTGTTAGGTAGGTAGGTTAGAATATAACACTTTTTATCCTGTTCGATATTTTTTATTATTTGTGAGGCGGTTACAGTCTTGTAAATGAATAAAATACAATTAATATAGTTTAACGGCTATTTCAAATAAAAAAAAAATTAAAACCGGTTCCGAAATGACTGGAGAAATGGTTTAACATACATAAAATCTTGAATATGCCTCTCAAATCTGGAACCCAAATTACAAGGTTTACACAGATCGCTTGGAACGTATTCAAAAGCTTTTTTAATGTACATTCAGTATCGTTCAAATTGTTATCTGTTACATATGAGCTCCGTTGCAAAAAGTTTCATATTTTACCGCTTAATAAGCGGAGGAAGATAGCTGATCTTATATTACTATCAAAGGGGTTGAATAGTGAAGAAGATATGCCTGAGTTGCTTCACCAGATAGGCCTACGTGCACCTGCTGCGTTTTTGAGCAGATTTAATTTGCTTCAGTTCCCTGAGACGAGAACTGTTTACAGGCAAAACTCTACTTAATTAGAGCAATTCGCACTTTTAATTCAGTGTGTCCAGATGTTGACCTTGATTTGTTTAGAGACTATGAGAAAGCTTAAAATAACTCTATCGAAGTGTTTTTTTTTTAATAATTATTGTCTTCGTCACTAGTTGTAAGATAAGTAGACATTGGTTCTTTGCGAGCAACACCCACTCTGTTATATTTATAGATTGTTATTTTTCTAATTTACTTGTAAATGCGAAACTATAAACATTTAATATATTTATAAGTGAAAACTTGTAATTGGCCCTATATAAAATATTATCTGTATTATTGATTTTGCTAGCAGTAAGCTTTCCTTTAATGGTAAAATATAGAAGTAAAATATATGACCCTGATAATTTTTTATTTATTTAAAATTCATGCACTATATTGTACAAAGGTGGACTTAATGCTACATGGCATTCTCTACCAGTCAACCTAACTTTATTAGAAAAAATAATTAAATGGGGTGCAAAGAGAAAAAAAAACAATAACTTTACATTTGCAAACACATTTCAACATAATTTTAGTTAGCATAATCAAATACATAAACAATACATATATACCAAGAAAAATACTGAGCATAGTATAACAAAATGTAACACGAAAAATACGTATTCTATAAATATAGTTATTCTACATACATAAATACAAATATTACAGTATATCCTTAGACATATTAAACAAATTGAATCCGGCTCAAAAGTAAACAAATTATATGCTTGTATTATGTAGTCTACACTCTACGGTATTAGATAAGAAAGCTAACACTTAACATGGAAAAAAAAATGTGTCTTGACGCCCATATCTCCGAAGAGCTAGGCAGGGGCACAACCAAGACGCCCACGACTAGCCAAAGATTAAGGGATATTAAAAAAGACAAACTGTCAGTTAGTAACCTTGGATTACCCTCAGTCTAAACTTTTTTC
>NJDC01016239.1:0-25315 GCA_002245475.1 Calephelis virginiensis
TGGAAGCGAGAGTTGAGTATGTCAGAAAGAGCATGAAAGTAGGATAAATGCGGTCATTTCGACCGAGCACTACGGAAAATCTATGGTGTTACGCTCGCTGACCGCATTCGTAACAGTGAGATCCGAGAAAGAGTGGGATTGAAAGAAAGTGTTGGTGTTAAAATGCGAAAGGCCATGCTCCGCTGGTTCGGTCATGTGGAAAGAATGACAGATGAAAGATTGACAAAGCAGATATACAATGCGAATGTAGATGGATGTAGGTACCCGGGGAGACCAAGGCTGACATTTCACGATCAGATCAATCGGATATTATCCGAAGGTGGTGTCAAGAGTCTCCGAAACCGGCGTGTTTGTATGAAAAGGGTTATGAATGTGAAGGAAGCAAGACACGTTTGTCAGTATCGTGAGGTCTGGCACTCGATACTCTCTGCCTACCCCGTAAGGGACTTGGCGTGAAGATATGTATGTATATAAATAATTTTGTTTAGATTCAAATGGAATAAGTCAGAAACATTTCAATGCGCTTTTTCCTTTCCGGAGCAGTGGCAGGTACTAGTCTCGAAGGGATGATGCAACGCACTCTATAAACTGCCACCTATATAAGACTGTCTAATTTAATTTTATTTTAAGAATAGTTAATAAAGATTTAGTATTCAAATACACAAGTGGACGTAAACTGGTCCATCCATCCATCCAGTTTGCATCCAGGTAAATTTCGACATCTATATCTTTTTTTATTACGATTATTATGTGGACGCAAATGGGCAATTTTAGTAAGCGTAGTAATAATGGTAGATAAAGATAAATTAAAACCCCACCCTTATCACATATTTCCTTATAATAAAATAATAAGATTAGTTGGCGTCCACCATCGACGCAAACTATTTTTAAAATACAATAATCAATCAAAATCATCATTATTTTTATTCTTATACTCATTTTCAAGGTCTAGGAACAAATGCAATTTTTGAATAAGCTTAAAATATTGAGAAATTACATATGAAACACACACCGGTTCACTATTTTTTTACTAAAATTATAGATGTTTGCACACTTTTTTGCAAAGCTAAATTATTATTTTTTTAGACAGGAAAAGTAATGCGAACGGCTTTTTTGTCTGTGTATGTGTGTTTCTAATATGATGTATTATAGGCAGAAACGACTTTTTATTTTCCTAGTTTGTAAGTACACTTGTTTTAAGTTTTTAAAACAATGTCCGCGAAATGGACACCAACTGAGCGGTGGACGCGAACAGGCGCACTTACCCTATTGCTGTTTACTATTGACTAATCGTCAACGTTATAAATCATAATATTAATATATCTCTAAAATCGCAATACGTTGTACTTAAGTTGCCAACTCGCAGAAGCATTAGCGCGGAGCGCGGATGTCGCGTTTTTCGAGTTGGCCGCCATCGGCGAATCACAAAAGAGCTGACCAAAACAGAATGTAAAAGCGGCAACGTCGCTTTATTACCGGTATTACAACGTTATTTATTGAGTTATAATTTCGTTCTGATTTCGTTATGTTAATGATTTTCGATACGTTAATTATCAATAGAGGCCGTCGTATTGTAACTAAATTAATGGTATATACGGGTAAAAAATAGAGGTATCTGGTAACGTTTCAAATCCCTGATTACGGAAGACGTGGTAGCATGGCCTAAAGGTCTTAGCCGGCCCCAGAAAAGGACAAATTAATTTAAAAAAAATTAACTAAATTTTATAAAATCTGTATAGCTAAGAAATCATATTTAGGTATATTAAAACTATTTGCATTTTGTACACACGAAAAACAATAAGTGGAAGAGAAGTACCTAAAACATCCACTTTCTAAGAAGGTACAGAATAGTTCATAATGGCGCGGGGTAAAGACAAGAAGAAGTGAGTCTTTTTATAACAAATTATGGTGGTATTTAATTTATTCACAAAGTTGACGATCTTAATAATTTTAGGCGTAAATTAGAAAAAAAACAAGAAGGCGACGATGTTCCCAAGAAAATTCCTCACACACTTGAATCTCTGCGAGAGAAAGATGAAACTATGCTGGCTAACGTGGAAGAGGAGGAGCAGGAAGAGGTTAGCCTTGGTTTACTATAAACATTATTATCTACAATGCCCGTGTTCAAAACCTTGAATGTATCTAGCATTAAAGCAAATTAAGAGTATAGTATGCTTATATTGAGGATATTCAGTAAACATATGGGTCTTAACACTGAAATTAATTATTTTGCCTAATAATAATGAATGTAGCTCTGGCATAACTTATTAGAAAGTTTTTTAACTTTAAATGTGATTTTCAAATAATACATAAAATAATTGTTGACAAATCACTCAAATTTGCTTCAGATGAAATGTAAATATTCTTGGTTAAACTTGTTTGAATCTCAAAGGTTATCACAGAGGTTACAGTCTTTGGCCTTCATTCATTTCAAGAAGCCTTTGTGTTTTATAACTCAATATGGAATTTTTATGTTATGACAATAAGTTTTTATATTATGTTCGAATAAGAGTTTATTCATATTGCTTTTATAAATCCAAGATAGACCACTTGCTCCTTTACAAATCCTGACTAAAAGCATTAAAGTGGGACATTTTATTTCTGAAATACAAAGTATTTTCAAATTAGTGCTCAAAATTGAGGCTGAATATTCTGGATAATTAACTGAAATAGTAAAAAAAAATCAGACTCAAAAGAAACAAAGTATAGCACTTTTGATATTTCATTAAAGGTTGATGACCCTGCATGATGTAGGGCAATCACTATGTTTGTAATTTACTTAGTTTTGTTTATTATTATTTCCATATTTTTTACATTTTTACAAAATATTGTTTACTGATTTGATAAAACCTTGCATTTCGAATGTTCTTAACAATCTGTTGCTAGATTATTTTATGCTTCAAATAATCGTTCTTTTTGGAACATGACATTTTTATGTGTGAAGATAACGAATAAGCACATACCTCTCCTGATAGTTAATGATAACCATGGCCTATGGATACAGTAGATGTAGGTATGTCGCTATCTGGCTTTTATGTGAAAGTTTGGTTAGTTGCTGTACTGTAACTGGGATGTTAGGCCAATTGTGCAGGTCTACCGGCTACTCTAACCTCTGGACAGGAAAATGACAGTGTCTTTATGGAAATAGCAATAGGTAAGGCGGTAGATACTTCGATCTAGACAAGTTGCTTTATGGCAACCTACCACCAGTGGTCTTGTTGACCAGGATCTTGACTCCATTGAACCTTTGCTCACATCTTTTGAGCTGTTTGGCACGAAGGCTAAATACGAGCAAATCTAAACTAACATAGACGAAAGGTTATAGGTTCAAATCCTGTCTGGGGCGAAATTTTTTCTTTCTTTAAATACAAATTTTAAAGAAAGAAAAAGGTTTATCCCAAGCCCGGGGCAAGAAAAAATATGTTATAGGACTATTTACAAGTTCTATTTTCTTAAGTACTTTGTAACTTAAATTGAATTTGGTGTAATTTAATGTCTTATAGTGATACTTTGTGTCTTTTGTCTTTGAAATTCACGACCTATGATTAAAAGATTATATTTAAATACATTAAATTTTGAAAAATTAAAATTAAACAATGGGATATGAAATCTCTTCCTGAGTTTCACAAAGACTTTATGCTAAATTAAAACCTCTTTTGCTATAATTGACTGTAAATAATATGTGTCATGTGGCAAAACTTTATTAATGTACAGGTTTTACTTCGTTTAATGATATGTACAAACTAATCTAATTTACATTAACATCTAACGAAAATTTCAGGCCAAAAAAGACATGGAGTTGGATGAGTTGTCATCATATTTTGAGAATTCATATGAACCTAAAGTTTTGATAACTTATTCAGACAACCCTCACACAAAAACAAGAATATTTGGAAAGGAACTTACAAGAATTATTCCAAATTCTTTGGCTAGATATAGACAAAGGTAATTTTTTTTGTTGAAATGTAATGTATTTATGTACAACAATGTTTGCTAAGATTTTACCACGTTATTGAAACTTTCCTAAATTAGAAAAATTTCTGATAACTAATCTAAAGTATGTCTAAACTTTATATTTTTTAAAAAGAAGTCCAGTGCCCTTGGAGTGAAATATTTATTTATCTACTATTAACTCACTACTTTTCGCTAAAGTAAAGTCTGGCAAATAGGTTTTAAAACTATGCAAACCAAAGTTATTTTTTTTATATACCTCACGGGGTAATCAGCTAGTATTGAGTGCCAAACTTCGATCCTGACAAATCTGTCTAGCTTCCTTATAAAAGTTAGTTTTTTTAACGATTTTAACTTAAATTTATTGAGATTTCGGGCCTTTTTACAGTCAAGTAAATTTATTTATATTGGTTTCATGTCAGTCAACAATGGGTAACTTAGTTATATAGTAGTTCAAAGTAGTTGAATAAGTAACATATAATCATAGATTTTATGTGATTTTTGATATTAGAGGAAAAGGTCTACCAAAAGTCATGTACCATCAATCAGACATGAATCAAATGAAAAAAAAAATAGTTTGAATATGGTACAAAATAAAATAAATCAACACAAGCAAGGAATTTTAATGTCTTTGGGTGCTTTTTGACATAGGCCTTGTGTTTTCTGTGCTTCCACTGCAGAACACAATACAGCACAGAACATCAAGAAACTTGTAATCAAAACATAATGATGTTTCAATTATAATTTGTAGGTCATCAGTTAAAAGAATAGTGCAATCAGCCATAAGAGAACAAATGACAGATATAATAATTATAAATGAAAATCAGAAGCAGCCTAATGGTTTTCTATTGATACACTTACCGAACGGACCAACTGCGCATTTTAGGCTATCCAGTTGTAAAATTACACCAGAACTTAGAAAGGATTATAAAGAAATTACTACACACAGACCAGAGGTAAGTGCTTGATTTTTAAATTTATTAGTTCATTTTTACTAGTCCGTATGAAGGTATTGTTAAATAATAATTATGCTTTATTTGGTTGATATCTCTTAAAATACAAAGTGTTTTTTAATATTTTTTTATTTATATTTCAAAGTAGTGAAATTCTTTCTATAAGTGACACAAAGTGAGATTTTTTGTAATAATCTTAAGATGATATTGGAGTTTAGGCCCTCAGATCTAGTAAAAGATTTTATTTTGCTAAAGTGTTATCACAGTATCTAAAGGAAGTCAACAGAATACTGATCTCAAGGTTAGGAATAGACATAGAGTACAGTTACTAAGGTTGTAAAGGTGTGATGCAAAGCCTTGTTTATTTTATATTTTTTGTTTAGATTGTTAATAAATCTTAACCCTCTTGCTTAAGGCTTTGCTGGGTCTATTGATATTTGAATTTCACTCTATAAAGTTATTTAAAGTATGATTAAATTGTAATTCATACACCTGAGCCATTAATATGTCCATCATTCTTATTAATTTGAACTATATATCTTGGAAATTGTTTAAATTAAACTGCACAATAGGCCTTTCATTCCGGTTTCTGGACTGTGATGAACCTGTAAGATCTTTAGTGTGTAGGCCACAGTTGGATCTTATTTCAGTAACAGTTGATTTACCGACTTCTTACATAAAATAACAAATATTACGCTTCAATTTTCTTAAAATATCAATTTTGGACCTTATTGGTGAATGAGTTAATACTGTGTAATGGAAGGTGTATTATGATAATACGATGCAGATTCACATTTCTTTTAGGCTAAATATTTTTTTAAAAAGAATCCTTTTTTAGGATTCACCCTGCTCAATCTGAACTTCTTGCCATGTGAACTCAAATATTACTGTTTTAGACAATCCAGGCTAATTGTTGCAGGTCTTAGGTGATATGTTTTTTAACTTGATACTTATTATTTTTATTACATCTTAGGTAATACTAAATAACTTCAGCACCCGTCTGGGCCTAACAATCGGGCGGATGCTGGGCGCCGTCTTTCACTATGAACCGCAGTTCAGAGGTCGACGGGCGGTTACCTTCCACAACCAACGGGACTATATCTTCTTTAGGCACCACAGGTTAGTTATTACATAAAAAAATTGTGTATTCATCATTAAACAACCTGAATATTAAATAATTGGGTTATTCTACCCATGCCATAACACAGTCTAGGTGGTACTCTACCTACAATGACCAGAGGGCTGATTATGTATCTCAGAGGCCAACTCAAAATGGAAATGTGTTTGCTATCGCTATTGTATTTCTGTTGGTCACTGGAGATATCAAATATAAAAGACCTCAATTGACAGACATTTGATGTACACTTTTCCATTTTTTCATGTTTGAAATTCTTTTCATAGTAAAGGAAAGAAAACATACATATGAATTGCCTAATGAGACATATACGCCACATATAAAGAAGATAGGTGCATTGTCAAGTGGACTCTAGAATGTTTTAAGCTTTAGCATAAGTATGATCCATATTATATCTGATTGCTTGCCATGAAAAAACCATGGCGAGCAATCGGATATAATATGGATTTCCAATAAATATTAAATCAATATCTCTGAATAAGTTACACAAATTGAATCTAACCTCAAAGTAAGCAAATTATATGCTTGTGTTAGTCATAAGTACCAATATGAAGAAATACTTAAATAGTTACTGGAATAAATTTAATAAACCAGAAATATGTGCATATAAATGTCAATCACACAAATGCCTGCCTCCGTAGGGAATAGAACCCAAGTCTCACAGTTGGTCCGTGGAGTTAGGGTAGCCCATTGACCAACAATTCTGCTGTTATGGAATAACTTTAAACAAGAATAATCCTAATATTATAAATGCGAAAGTTTGTATATTTGTTTGTTTATTACTCTTTCACGTAAAACCTGCTGAATCGATTTTCATGAAATTTGGCACACACATAGAGGGTAACTTGGATTAACACAAAGGATAGTTTTTATCCCGAAAAACATTTCCTGTGGTACCAATAACCACATGGGCAGCGCTGCGGGCAACAGCTAGTCAAATATAATTTAAAATTAAAATTTTAGCTTGGAGAAATTCTATCCAATTAGACTGCCATATTGGTCGAGTGGCTAGCGTACACGCCTACAATAACCGTCCTTGGGCTAGATTCCGACGGAGGCAGGCATTTGTGTGATGAAGGTTTAGATGTCCGTACTAATTGGTTTGGGTGTTTATTAGATTTATTCTGGTGTCTATTTAAGCATTTATATGTATTAGTATTGTTGACTAAAATCCGTAGCATAAAGATATAATTTACTTATTTTGGGGTTAGATTCATGAACATTTAAATTTATATTAAATAAAATATAGACTAACTATAAAATATCAGAAGTTGACTCAAACTTAAATCATGTATAATGAATTTATTTGGTAATGTCTTGCCTTGCAGATACGAATTTACATCTGACGGCAAGAGGGCTAAATTAAGGGAGCTAGGGCCAAGATTCACCCTCAAACTCATTTCTCTCCAGCAAGGGACCTTTGATTCTAAACGGGGAGACTACGAATGGATTATTGCTGGCCGGAGACATCAAATGGAAACGTCAAGACGAAGATTCTTCTTATAGCAAAATAAAAATAATGATTTCATAATTCTGTTATTAGGAGCAAAGATAGTTTTTCAGTATAGAAATGAACCATACATTTAAACATTTGACTATGTCACATAATTCATACATGATATTTGCATTAACTGTAATAGATTAGTTCAGTATTCTCCCAATATTGCGGTGGCAATGCTAGTGTTCCCCGTTATCGTGTTCCGCGGGAATGAGTAGGATAGGCGGAAGACATGTGTGCAAGGTACGTGACACTCTGGGTACCCTGCAAGGGACTAATTATGAACATATGAATGTAATGTAATGTAAACATTTCACCCATGTTTGTCCGGGCTCCTTTGTAGAAAAGACCATCTGCCTTCCTGCCAGGCAGCTCATAAAAGGCGAGCATAGGCTTACCGTCAATAACGCCGTGACATCTGACTAGGTGGTAGAGTTTCGCAAGGACTCGCCCGGATTGGTACCACCGCCTTACTTATTCCTGCCGCCATAACGTCATGACGTTTCCGGTTTGGAGGCCTAACATCCCAGTCAGGTTGGCAACGCACCATTACCACCTTGTGGTGTTTCTAGGCGGCGAGAATTTCTTACCATCAGGAAATCCGGCTGCTTGTTTGCTTTCCAATATCATAAAAAAAGTGTACCTATACAATGCAAAGATAGTTTGTTAAAGTTGTTAGCTGTAGTTAAGCTGTAATATTTTTCAATTACTGGAAGACAACTCTTAAGAGGCGAGCAAAAGTGGAATGGGTCGTTACCAATGTGACTACTAATGGTAGAGTACCAGCTGCAATTCGTCCCGACAGAGGACCACCTTACCTTTTCCTGCCACCATAATGACCATGTCTATTTTTAAAATTTAATTATAACATGATGAGTTTCTAAATTATTTTGTATAAAACATTTATTGGGTAAACTCGACTCCACGAAAGAAAACTCAGACGCCTTACCAAGTAAAATGTTACCAAGTAAAACAGACTGACTCGAGTTAATAAGAAATTAATACAAATGAATCTGTATGTAATCTCTCTGTCATCGTGTCACTTGTGAAAGAATGGAATAATTTCGCTAATTATTTTCATGTTGTGTTTTAATTATTGTCGTGAGAAGACTTATAAACAGTGAAAATGAAAATTGAAATTTTAAAAAATCAAAAACTTAACTAAAGCATAAACTTGATATAATTGTCAGTTGATTGATATTCGATTCGTTCATTCATTCATTCTGTCATTCATTCATTCATTAAGAAAGGGCAACGTCTTCTTCTTTTATAAATATGGCTTTCAATTGTTTCAGGACAACGTCTGTTGGGTTAGTTTTTTATATCACAAAATTTATAAACATTTTTTAATTAATTTTTAATAAAATCTAAAGTCTAGGGTAAAATAAAAATAGAGTTTATCGATATCCAGAGACAAGATGGAACGTATATTTGTTGACTTTTTTATACGTATTGAGTAAAATTAGTCAATTTAGGTGGTATTTTTTTGCTTTGACACAAGAAGAAATAGGTGTATCGTTATTTTCTCATTGTCGTCAAATCTCTTTCGATGAGCTTGGGTAAGGATCTAACTGCTTTACCTTAAATCTTCACTATAACGACTTATTTCTTGTTTTGAAAGAAAATAAAGATAAAAAATATGAAATGACAAATAAAAAAAAATAAAGAGTAGGCAACAATGGCAAAGAATTTAATTAAAAAAAATACAAAACTGACATTTGTTTACTGCATGGTAATGGTACCGGTTACTGGAGAGGTAATACCGGAATTATAATTGCTATTTTTAATAGCGGCTGCAATAATAATATGTCCAAATGATCAGTATCTGAATCAGTCTGAATTCGGTGTCATTATCACAAGTCGATATTTTGAGCCGGTCTGTATCAAATGATCATTCTTAAAGTATTCGTCTTTGATGTGTTGGACGTGTTTACAGGGAATACATCACCAGGGTAATACTTTCAAAAACTTGTTTTGTTAATTTGAACAATTTCCGTAGTCTTTAACGCCACATTTTGTTCAAGACACATGTCTTTTGACCAAGCATATATATTTTTAAAACTGTGAAGGATTTATATCATGGTCATAATCTAGATTTAGACGTAGATCTAAACATTTCCATCGCATTAACGTTAAATCTACTCTTGGAATCAGCGTTAATAATGCATAATGACTGCCAGTAGAATCAGATTTAAATACTACTGTAGTATGATAAGGATAATGAAGCCTAATTAAATAAAAAAGGAACCTTGGACAATTTACTCACATTTAATCGGGTTAGATAAGCAAGTAGCAAATTATATGCTTGTGTTGTGGGTGTTAGTCAACGATTCTAATACATAGATATTCTTTAATATCCCACACATGTTTCATGAAAGTATACTACAGGTCCTTTAGCGGTGTCTTTTTTCTCATTCTCTCAATATATTGTGCATGTAGCGGTTATATTTTAATTCTCCATGAAAGTATTTGCTTGCACATGAATCCTATACCTTTTTATAACTCTGCATTGAGTTAGAGAGAAAATAATATTTTAATCTTAATTAAAGTTTATTAACATAGAGCAATTGTTATTTGATGACGTAAAATTTATGTATTGTTTGATGAATGCCACATTGGTACATTTGTAGGTCATTTTTCCCAGGTGTCGAAATTTTGTTTAAGGTGCTTGCATCCTGTTTACCTTCTCGTGTGATTCTTGACACTGCCTTGTCAAAAACACCTATTATATATTGTTTTCTGGATTATTATTTCACATTATTCACATAAGTTTTAAATCGAGCAAGTGATTTAAAATGAAACTACACAAAAAGGGAATACATTAATTCACAATTAAAATAACTGATAAATCTGGTAAAATATTTTTGCTAGCAACACAAAAAAGATCCTGTCATTACAGCTACAATGTCTAAGTACTGTCTATTGGAATTGTAACAGGTTTATTTCTTCTTTCGCTTCACAAACCTGGCACTGTTATAATAATTTTTTTGCCACCACTTCTAACTACGTTGGACATTGTTAGAAGTTTTTTATTAAACTGCAATACTTCGGATAACTGACTACTATGGCCGATCTTTCTCATGTAGTTGCCGCTCGAATTGTGACAACATTTTTGTGGCGTTTAATAGGCAACTCCTCAAGTCAGGTTAAAAAAAGCGTTAGACGAAGGGTTAAGAAAGTCCTTTCCTTTTTGTTTTTCCTGTTGTCTCCCAAATTGCCTGTCATGTGTTGTGGTGGAACGCTTTATGTAATAATTACAGTAATTTTGTTCCTTCACACTTCACAGGATTAATCATTTCAAAACGTGGTACACTATTATTATATCTTTAACTATGTTGGTCAATTTCTGCATCATTACAATAATGCATTTTTATTACTAATATAAAAATATGTTGTATAACTATAAGGCTTGCCACCTATCACTTTGTGAGACTTAGAGTCTTCTTCTAGTCGTGGGTGCCCTGGTTGTGCCTCTGCCTAACGTTTCAGGGTAATGGGCGTGAAGATACTTTTCACTTTTTTTAAAAATATAAACAAGTTAAATTAAATATTACGACAGTGGAACTCCCCACTCGACAATGTGCAATAATTAGAATCTTAATGTCGGATTTTCTGACCATCTTATTGTTAGATATTCAGCACAAAAAAGTTGATATGTTAGTGGGTTCTAACCTGATACAAATATGTCAAACTATAATATGGTTTCTATGATCGCCTCTGTGGTCTAGTGCTCCAGGTGTTGTACTTGATACAGAATAAAAAGTGTTACTTGGGATTGGATGTGCGCCCGATTGGCGAAAGGCCGGCCACCTATCACATTGTGGTAATTTATGTCTGCGGCTAGTCGTGGGTGTCCTGCTTGTGCCTCGGCCTATTTCTTCGGGGATATACGCGTGAAGATACTGTACTTTTATTATATCGTTGTATTTAACTTTCATTCTTGTTTTTTCTACATCATTAAAGTTGGGTCAATTTAATAGACTACATTTGACATTTACGTCAATCTTAGTAAATATGATATGTCAAGATAGATAGGTGAATTCCATTATACTGACATTATTTCGAATATTTATGTAGTATTTTAAAATGAAAAGGATAAGCAAATATACACAAGCTTTTTACAATGACAAAATATTACAAAGCCATGGTGTCGACTTAGGTTCTGAAACTGTTCACCGACAAACGTTTCACCCCTTGGTGATTCCGCAGAACGTTTCTATAAAATGTTTTTAGCGACAATACCTTTCTCCTACTAACGTTTCGCAACAGAACGATTCTCATATGAGAGATTCGACGACAGGACTTTTCCACTACAAATGTTTCACCGACAGAACGATTTTTTCACGGGCGAATCGACGTAAGAATCTTTTACCAAATACGAAGTCGTCGACACAGCTTATTTTAGGTATGGTTCTACACTAAGCCTTTATTTGTTACGAGTGGAAATCCTGATGGACACCCGCAGCTTTCGGGGGAAGTGGCGGTTATGCCGGACTCCGACCGGATAAAGCCACTCGGTGACCATCCTCTGTGCGGATCTCCTAAGAACGTACTGCTGTCACCCTTACACCTGCCCGCAGGCTCATCCACTCAGTAGACTCAATCTTCTGATACCAGCAATCTGACGACGGTAGCATGGGGTCACACTATGCTTTGCTGCCTGACGTCCCGGGCTGCTTTTTAAGCCAACTGACTCCCTGATCAGTTGACTCACAGCCCCAGCCTCTTTATAGTCGCCTCTTAAGACAGGCAGAGGATACCGTATCCCTATTCGCCGCCCGGTACTACAGGCAGCGTCGGCTCAACGAAACTTGGCGCCCTAGGCAAAACATTGGAACGACGCCCATAAAAAACACAACAAAAAAATACTAGGTACACCGATTAAAGAGTGACAAAACAAAACTCCGCACAAACAAAACTGAATTCTGTACTTTTGAATAACCCGGAAATGGCATATTCAAAGATCAAAAAACATTTTACTAGGTACTGGCATGGGTTCAAGTGTATTTTTTTATCTAATAATTAGAGCATAGTCTTATGACACGATTCAGTTGCTAGGCTGTAGACATTTAATTTATGAAAAATGAATTTTTCTTGCCTTCATTCTTGCAAATGTAGAAACCATTTATTTAAAATCAATTGTTTCAGCAATTTATTGCTCTATAGATAGAGTCGATAACCCCACAAGCCTTTCTTGTGACTTTGTGGACCGTAGATATGTTTTAATCAGTTTAAGTTTAGAACTGGCCACACGCTCTCCACTGGCCACAGACACGGGAAGTGTGAGCAATAACCTTATTGCTGTTACTAAATTAGGTACGCTATCTAGAAGCCCATTTGCACAAATATAATTTAAAACGTCTTGTGGCGCAGTGTTATTTGGTACTCTTCTTGCAATAGCTTGTAATGCCCTGCATAACTCAGTTGCATCAACATCCTTAGAGTTTCCATCACTAAGAGATTCTTCCAACTTTATGCAGGGTTCCAGAACATCTTGGGAAGTTTTATTTTGCATCTCATGAACGTTGTAGAGAAATCCAAACACATGACTAATATTTTTTAGCTGATTAACGGCCAATGTTAATAACATTTCTCTAAAGATGGATTTAAAGCAATCTAGATAGCTGCGTATCCGCCGGCCTATCCTATACTTAATTGCCATATTTATCCTGTCCACAGATATGTTATTGGCAAGCGATAACATAAAAATGGATCAAAAGATCAATCTTGGACAGCAATTTTTGGATTAGGATTCATTATTAATATTGGCCGTAAATCTCTCATCACCTGAATTTACTGCGGTACCGTCAAAACCCGTAACTTCGCCTGGGTTTTAGCAGTTTTTTCAAAATCTTTTGACAATTTATAGGAATTTCGTATCATGATGATAAAAAAAGTATTTTATTAACCTCTGTATATAATTATACTCAATAAACGTATTTAATTTCATGGGGATTTGGCAGAAACTTGCACTTAAAAGTAATAGGCGAAGTATGGGTATTTTTCCCCAACTTCGCCTACGTCATGGCATGACGTAAAGCTATAAGCGGTTTTTTTTAAATTTTATACAGTACATCTCATAAAAGATATTTAAAACTTGACAGCGGAAAAAAGAATCTTACATTTTATAAATTAGAGTCCTTTTGTCAAAAAACTGATCGCTAGGCGAAGATAGGAAACCGTCCAAAGTTGGTTCCATACATTGGCTAAAACTATGACAGGGTTGCCAAAAATACTGTTAGTTTACCTAACTGCAAAAGAAAGGAGGAAAACAAGAAACAGTAAAATAAAATTGCTTTGTCATAATATATTTCTTGTTTTTAAAAGTATGGATAGAAATAAAACAGTTACGATAGCCTCGTTGGTTAGGGCGAGTGGAAAGCTTTTACGTCTTTTTTTATTACCTGCCTATTACGTCGTCTTTCAGGTTCAAGTTCGATCCCCGGTAGGGACATGCATTTGTGTGATAAGCATAACTGTCCGTATTTTATCATCAGATTATCAACTTATAGGTAATCTTAAATTTTCTTAGGTACCTACACACGCATAAAAACAATTCCAAATAGGAAATTAGGTTTTACAAGTCAGTAATGCATAAAATAAAATACTTTTACAGATTTAAGAATTTATTTTGAAAATATATAAACTTACTACTAGTATTTTATACAAGTAGTATTTCACTTAAAATCCTTAAATTGAAACAGGAATATACATAATTACTTGGTATCAAAAGTAGGAATGTTTAGTAGTTACTTGATAACAGGATGTAATGCTAAATAAGAAATCAGCAAGACATAAAAGAAATTGCTGCTACAGACATAAGAATTTATTTTAAAAATTAGGTTTCGGGCCCTGTTGGAGAATTGGTCAACTGCCTACCTACCAGACAGGTCTATAGGTTGATCAATTACTAACACCTCGACTACGACTAGGTGGTAGAGTCTTGCGACGACTCGCCTGAGTGTTAAGGTACCACCGCGTTATTTATTCCTTTGTCGTGTTTCGGTCGGAGGGTGAGGTAGCCAGTAAACTTACGTAAGAGGCCTAATATCCCAGCCTCAGCTTGAGCATAATTACCACCTTTGGCGTCTATAGGCGGCGTGTATTTCATACCATTAGAAGATGAGTCTGCTTGTTTGCCTTCCAACACTATAAAAAAATACCTATATATATAAACTAAAAAACAACATTTTACTTACAGTCGCTAAACTTAAACAGTTACATCAATCATTATTTGGTTATAAAAGTAGAAACATTTAGTAGTCACTTAATCAGTTGCAGTAATCTAAGCTAAATATATTTATATTAAAAAAATATTTAAACATAAAAAATAAAAACAGAAACTGTAAGAAACTGAGGGAAAACAATCGATCTCACAAGTAGAAAACACTGATACAGATTGATTCCCCAGGTATTCATTTCACAAATATAGGTTCTACAATTAGGGGCTTACTATACGTTATAATTACTTAAATTGACATTGAATATGACATGTTCTCGTCGAGAAATAGTTAGTTCTGGCAATACCAAAATCACATAATTTAAATTTTGAATAGTACAAACATCATCTACTCTTGGGTAGCTGAACACTAATCCTCTATCAAATTTAGATTCCTTCTTTTTTCTCACAAATTTGACCTTAGCAAAGTTATCTTCCATTGATATTACTTTTCCTACAAAATGTTTCACACTCTTTTTGTTGTGAATTTAGCCAAAATCCAAGAGTCTATTTTTAACTTTATATTCTCGTCTGTGAAATATTTAATATCAGAAATTCCGAAAGGTATTGATGGTTCTATATTTTCTTGATCTTCCTGACTTTTGACTATATCATCCATTGTTTCGAATTCTGAATCTGTATCAGCAATAGATATTTCGATATCAGATGTAAAGCTAGAATCACTGCTACTGATTCTCTTCTTTATTCGTTTTACTGAATTATATTTTCGCATCTTTGTTTTTCTTTTTCCAATTTCTTTTTTCGGTTTCTTGTTAACGTTATCAGTATTTTTTTGTAATTTATCTACTTCCTGGGTAATTTCTTTTAAGACTTTACTGCTTTCGGTTATTGTTTCTTTATTTGTTGCAACTAATTTCATATTTAATGCAGACCGCGTAATTTTATATTTTTTATTTTTGGTATTGATGTTTCCTCGCTTGCTTTGCTGAGATTTTTGAACTGGTTCTGGTTTTATAGTTATATCAGAGCTAATTATAATATTGTGTTTTTTAGTTTGTAGGCATTCAGGAATTTTATCTATGAATCGCATATTTGCTATGTCATTTTTTGTCACATTACACAAATAATGAACATAGGAACTTGTGGAAAAGATTGTTTATCTGTATGCTTATATTGATAAAAAACACTATTGACAATTCTGAGACTCAACTTTTTGAGGCTGTCTGGATTTCTTAACATCAAAGATGGCTGCAGTAGTGAGCCAAGATTAGGTTGCATAGAGATGGAATTTTTCTTTTTTATTTATTTTTACTCTTTCTGGAACGATTGTCAAATCCGCGTCAAATATGATCTTCATAAATGTCTACATGTGCATCATGCACATCAGCTAATTGGTAACGTAATGGACGCAATGCATCAATGCTACTTTCCTATCTTGTATCGTTCAATGGTTTCAGTGTCAAACTAGGCACATGACGCAATAGGACTTCCCAACGATGGGTTGAGGCAGAGAAATATACATATATTTTTTTGGCCAAGTTGAAAAAAGATGTCGCTGCCAGACAACATTTTGCAGCATCATTCACAACAAGATTTAGTGTGTGTGAACTGCAGGGTACAAAACAAGCACGTGAATTTATATCTAAAATCCTTTTTTGAACACCACTGTGCTTACCTTTCATGTTACTTCCGTTGTCATACCCTTGCCCACGTAAATTTTCTAATGAGAGAGACATCTCGTTTATCTGGTCAAGATTTTTTTCAGTTAAGCCAGCACCGGTGGTATCTGAAAGAGGGACAAATCCTAAAAAAATTTCACATTTCACATTTACGTTCATCAGTAATCAATTTGACAATTCGAACGATGATGGTCATTTGTTCAACATGACTAACGTCAGGTGTACAATCTAGAATTATTGAATAATATTTAGCTGAGTTAATATACGCCAGTATTTTCTCCTGGACAGCTTTAGCCAAAACACTGATCAGTTCATTTTGGATATTTTTTACGAGGTAATGAGCATGAATATCTTTGTTACTAGCTTTTCTAAGATGTTCATTCATTATAGTAATATGATAATAAATTACATTATACACACAATAAATTCATTCAATATTCAACCATTTTCAAAAAAATCCATTGCCAGGAATAAATAGTTTATCATGCGTTCTACGAAAAGGTAAGTTTTGGCTTCCTAGAACTCTCACTAAAGCAATCAACCTTTCCAGAACCTGTTGCCAGTATTTTTCCTCGTCCCTTATCAAACGTAAATTTTCCTCATCGATTGTTTTATTAGTCCTCAATCGAAGTTAGACTCTTTCCACTGTTGGTAATTTGCTAAATGGCTACTACTTTTCCCGTGATTTGATAATATATATGAAATATTCTTCCAGTCATTCGCACCTTTGTTACATAGAGCGGATTTTTCATCTGTAGAAAATAGCTTACAACAGAAACAGAACACAGAATCCTTTGAAGCTGAATATTGCAGCCATGAACGAGGCACATGTTCACCATTGACTAGTTTTCTCTTATAATGCATTGTAGAAAACTTTCTTCGCTGGTTATCTAATGGGAACTCGATATTTTTCACTTGATCTGGCCCATGTTTGACGAGGATTTGCCGCAGATGATCAGTAGAGACATCCCATGTTGCAGGGTCACTGAAGTTTAAAATGAGACAACTTTCTGTGGGAGGATTATTAGTGTCTTCTCCCATATCATCATTTGTACTTTTGCATGGTTGTGGTTGTTTGGTTATTTCACGCTGTTGTGGAGTATTCTATTTTGCCGAAAATAAAGCGGGATCTTCTGTAGTACAGCTTCCTCTGTTGGGATTGGTTATGTCTTCTTTCATATCATCATTTGTATTGCTGCCTGATGGTTGCGGTTCTTTAAGATTTGGACGAAGATACTTCTTGAACGAG
The DNA here is from genome assembly GCA_002245475.1 of Calephelis virginiensis. Classification (NCBI taxonomy): domain Eukaryota; kingdom Metazoa; phylum Arthropoda; class Insecta; order Lepidoptera; family Riodinidae; genus Calephelis; species Calephelis virginiensis. Next base: position 17,646 of record NJDC01016239.1, read on the forward strand.
TCTGCTTGCTTTGCTAACGATAATTGTTTCTCTAATTTTCTCTTACGAAATTGTGCTCCAGACATTTTTTTTTGTCATCTGCCATGTCTCAAGAAATGACATTTGTGTAATATCAGTTTCAACAATTATCTGTTATAGCGGATACATCTAGGCGCCATGAGCGCGTATCCGAAACACGCAGGCCATAACCAATCTGTGATTGGCTGAGAGATTGTCGTAAGAGTAATGGAGAGTTTTGAAGTACCTACAGTTATGTTACTTGTGTTAAGCGAAAAAAAAATACCCTGATCAAAAAAGCATTTAACTAAAAAACCCACCCCGACTACACCGTCCGTTTCATTTAAGCACTGCACTTTTTGGAACTAGTACGTTTGATAACGTATGTAATCCATCCTAACCTACTTAGGTTCAATTTAAACTCTCTCCACTCAAGATGTAGGATCTAAAGATTTCATAATACTCGCTAACGGCCAATGTTAATAATGTATCTCAATCTAATGGATTTCAAGCAATCTAGATAGCTGCGTATCCGGCGGCCTATCCCAGACCTAATTGCCATATCTATCCTGTCCACAGATATGTTACTGGCAAGCGATAACATAAAAATGGATCAAAATATCAATCTTGGACAGCAATTTTGTATTACAACAAGTTTTGTATTAGGATTGATTATTAATATTGACCGTAAGCGAATACATCTTTCAGATGTCATTACACTCGAAAAATGCATGCCTACTGTATGGACATTAGACAATTTATGCCTGTAGGTGATAGCAATTATTATTATTCACAATGAGAGTCTGAGAAATTCACTTAGCGCATAGAGTTGACGGAGAACACATGAGATAGTTAAGAGTGCGCGAGCGGCGCGGCGGCAACTGGCGCCTGGCGGCAATGGCATGCGTGGGGGACGGCGGCGGCGCGCTCAGCGAGTTGCGATGCGCGTCGCGCCGCACGTCTGTCGCGCGTACGTACGATTGATTGAACCATTTTTTATCGATCCGCGTGCTCAGTGGTGATGCCGCTCGCGTTGCTATGCCGCCCCCCAAATACGAGCGCCCTAGGCAGTTGCCTAGTTTGCCTATAAGGGCGGGCCGGCCCTGACTACAGGGCCCTCTACACTAAGCCTAAGGATAAATAGTAACAAAACCTAAGGATTTAATTAAATTATGTAAGGATAATTTAAAAATATTCACAAATGAAAATAACTTTTATTATTTAGCAATCAGCTACCGAACAACAAACACAAAAACAGAAAGTAAATAAAAGATTAGTAGGGTAGAATTGGGGATTCTGACTCAAGAGGCAGAATCCGCCAATTCTACCCTATTCTGCTGATGATGTAAGGATTCTCAGGACTCCAATTCAGACAATGGTGGTGAATTTTCTAAACAAATCAAAAAAAATTCTGATAGTCAGACTCAAAACAACTCAGAACATCTGATACATAAACTGAACTGATGCAAAATTGAGAAGGCTGATTGCTAATAATTTATCGAGGATGCAGACGGTGTAATAATCAGCAGTTTAGCAGAAGTCCGCTTAAAACAACTCAGAACATCCAATACTTAAACTGATACGATGAAAAATTGAGAAGGCTGATTGCTAATAATTCTGATCGAGAACAATCCAGACAGTTGCATGCAATTTATAAGCGTTTTAGTAATTACATCTAAGTTGGAGTATTTTAAAAATAAAATTAAAATAATATAAATTTAAAAAAAATATTTTCTAAACACCATTTATTCAAACAAATAACATTTTTTAAAGCACACACTGAATTATGATATACACAACTATACAAATCATTACAATTTTTGTACTGCTTATGTAAGCTTAATAAACTAGGACAGCCTTTATCTTCTAAATTATTTACAACATCATTTGTGATAATTTTCACCCATTCCGCTTTTCCAGAACCCTTAACATAAACATTTTTATCCCTTAAAATATTTGCAATCAAAGTTTTATGATTGGAATATAATACCTCTCCTTCGTTCCAATATATATTTCTATACCGCTCAATCCAACTTGCTTGAAGCCTCTCTTTTTTATCACATAATATTGCAATTTCGTTTATGATGTATTCATTTGTTTCGGTTTTAAAACCTTGAACATCTTCTATAGCATTCATGTTAACCTGCGCACAATATTGCTTAAAGGTTTATATTCTATAATTCGATCGTTTATAATTAAACAATATGCAGTAGTTTTATCAGGAATTGCATGAGAGCATTCAAATTCTAGTCGAACATCCACAGGCCCTGTTTTTAAACTATTGTTTTGTCTCGAGCAATCTAAAACGAACAGTGGAGCCTTTTTTTTTAAAACTAACTAAATCAAACAATGGATCGATAGGCAAGTTGTAATACGACTGACGAAATTTTGAATACATTTCATATAATATATTGTATTTGTTTTCAGAAAATTTTAACCCTAGAGGCTCGTATGGGAAATATTGAGAGTTCAAAAACAAAGTTACATTTGTTACTTCACAATGATCAAATAGAGTGCTATCAGCTGACTTATTATTTTTTTTATCAGTTTGTAAACAAAATATAACATATTGAGGCTTTTCCAATTGCGACGCTGTCTTCACAGACCAAGAATGTTTAGTAGTTAGAGGTAGTAAAGGATATTCGTATAAATCCCAATTCCTAAATGCAGCTTGAATGGGTTTATCTTTTTCTAAATATTTTAATAGCATTAATCGCTCCCGATCTGAGACTTTTATATGAGGTATTCTCCATTGTACTCTTTGAACATCAGCAGGAAGTTTAATGGTATTTAAGTTAGAATTACTTCGATTCAATATTAACTCATGTTTACAATTCATCATAATTTTATTATAATCTTCAGCAAAACCTAAAATTTTATTTAACGGGATGACTGCATTGAAACGACCATCACTGTTAAATCCCTCTAAGTTCCAGCCCCATAATCCAGCAACTTTGCTCTCACCAGCATTTAATGAAATGTATGATTTAATCGTTGTTGTTATTCCAGAATTCTTAATTCGATCTATTTCAATACCATTTATTTCGTATCGGATGTCTTGAAACAGAAACATGATAACGTTATTAGAAAACTTAACATCTTTCTTAAGCGGATTTCCATCTTTACCGAAGAGCGTGGCTCGTCCTTCGATATAGATTGAGCTCGCTGAGGGCAAAACGTATATGTCTTGCTGGTGAATGGGAATTCTGATTTCATCGTTTTCTCTAAAGCTGTTATTGTAGGGATTGTAAGAATGGACTTCATAACTCTCAATTGAAGTATCGAAGTTTGGTGATTCAGTAATTTGTAAAATGCTCATAGTTTAAACCCTAGGGACTTAAGAAAATCTTTATTTGACTTAGTCAATTTTTTCAACAATCTTTTACGTCTTTGCGGCTTGACTGTCTTAAAAGAAATAAGACGGTTTATCCTCGCAGAAGAGTTTTTATTATGTATAATCATAATACTTTTTCGTAAATTGAAGTTGCAGTTGTATTTTGATTATATTTAAACTAAGACTTTTGTCGAGTTGATCTAAAATTTTGATAGATATGGAAAAAATGAGGTTTTATTCACTGAATAGTAGACAATACTAGTAAAGTATCTAATTTAATTCTGTTTTATTTCCTGAGATGCTGTCTGTTATAGACATACTGAGGTACTGAATTCGTTGTAGGATAATACTTATTTTATTCCATGATTATGCCAAAATTTTTGTAAAAATTTTAAACAAAGATGGCCGCAGTTATAGGGATGATCACGCTGTATATTTTCATAATTGTAATTAATTTTAGAGCCTAGATATTTTATAAATTCTTTAGGAGGTTTATGATTTCCATAGCTATCAAAGTATTCTATATAATCATTATATTTCGCATACGCTACCCAATGAGAACCAGGTTTTTAAGAACTGTCTAAATTTATGACTCCACATTCTTTTTTAAAAGATTGTTTTGGGAGTTCATCTCTCATGAACACCCCTCGAAAATGAGGAATATTGTTTCCAAATTCCAAAATGTCAAAATTAGTTAAAGCTCTCTTAGGTAGCGTATATATTAGTTTTTTTTTATTAGATACAAAAATTCCTAAGCCATTTTTATAGCGTTTAAGATGCAATCCTTTGCCGATGCTAAGAGCTTCTATTTTTTCATTATGTCTCTTCATTTCACTTAATCGTTTCTTAGCAATCTTATATTCATTGATTGTTTTTATAATACCGGCAGCGCCTCCAGCCAAAGATCCCGCAGCTGATAATCCCGCAAAAATTGGAATTAAAGGCAAAACACCGCCAGTCTTTGGAATAGGAATAACTCTAGGCAGTTTAATCCACCGATTATCAGCTAAATCTCTAGCAGCAGCCATTGCTAATTCTATAGCCGTTTTTTTGCATTTTGGTTTTAATTTCTGTATATGCTTTTTTGTTTTAGTAATAACATCTTTTAGTTTATTTTTAAGATGATTCTTAGGTTTAGTTGTTTTTCCTGACTGTTTTCGATGTTTTAGCCCTGAACCAGTTTTAATTTTAGCTTGCATAGCTTTGTATACTAAATGAGCCGCATTTTTCTCTCCAGGTCTGGCATTAGGTGAGATCTCTCGGGCTCGAGCCATTTTCATTAAAATTAGATCTGCTTTATGACGATCTTTTAACTTTGATGAATTATGATAGGCTATATCGTGATCCTTACAATATTCATCCAATTTATTTACTCCCTTATCTCCTCTAGCAAGTCTTTTAATTAACTTTGTCCCAGGACCGCAATAGTTGTATCCAGGTAAATGTAATTCAAACGGTAAATGATTAATTAACCAATTGAGCAGACTACTTTCTTTAATAAAGCACATTTGAAGACTGATAAATTACAGTTTATTTTCTAAATAAATATAAGAATAAGATATTTTTTTTTCTTGTGATATCTTTCTTCAATCAAGCACATTAGAAGACTAATAAATTATAGATTGTTTTTCTACATAAATATAAGATAACATATATTTTCCTTACAATATATCTGTTTTATCAATCCAACTATTTTCTTGAGAGGATAAACCTAACCATTTTCCTAACACTTTATTTCCTTTTCTCTTTATAACTTTCTCAATTAGATAAACATCTGGATGTATAGTTTTTTGAAGCTCTAGCGCATAAAATGCTCCTAAAATAGGGCGCCCCTTAATTGTGTCTTCAATTAAATAAGTAATAGGTGATGTATTTTGCACTTGTCGAATTTTAAATATTTCAGTTGACCAGTTTGGAGTATAACCTTTTTCAAACGTTCCTTTGTATTTACTAATTCTTACGTAATTTCTCTCAAAATCTCATCAATCTCTAATCTACAAATAAGTGAAATAAAAGGACTAATCATAGTTTATTTGTCATCACGAGCTTAAAACATACTGCGGTAATGACCCCACGAAATTGTTTTTACACAATTTTTCATAACCTGCCTTTTATCATCGCCATTGCTTAAAACTAATTTATTTATTTTTTGCGTAAAAATGTTATGTTTAGCAGATCTTATTACACACATACTTTTTCGTATTGTTTTATTACAGAACAATGCTGTTTTATATTGAGCAATATTAAGTTTTTTCGTGACACAAGATTTTACACCTTTTGCTTTTTTTATGCTAACATGTTCTGTATCTAAACAATATAGTTTCGATCGCAACCCTACAAACTCTGTTATAATAGCTCCTCCCATTTCATCTTTGAAATAGCCAGGTATTTTTTGATTAGCTTGAGGTATATTATAGTAGTTGTTAATTGGAAAGGTGCTTGTATCAAAATATTGTATATTTAGTTTCAAGTCGTTGTAAAAATCTTTTGTGTATATAAAATAAAGGAAGCTATCTGTATCGGTATAACATAATTTAATATTATCACGGTAAATTTTTTTCATTACAGAATAATGAAAATCATAAAGGTGGGCTTTGGCTAATTCTAAAACAGAAAATCCGATATATATAGGACGATCTAATATCACTTGCGCCTGCTTCATTTGTATAGCAACTAGATCGTTTGAAAAAATAGTCAGTGACTTAAAATTAGGCGCGCTAATATATTTTTCAGCACCAAACCTCTTGTTTGTCTTATTAGACTTATCAGACCAAATATTAACAAGCTTAACATCGATCTGTTTTCTTTTATTTTCAATAGTTTTACCAAATATCGAATTATTTTGTTTTTTGAAAAAATCTCTCTCAAAGTCTGATTGCGCTTGCTGTCTAAGAGATGTATTTAAAGAAATATATGGCTCCAGATAGTTTTTCTGTCTAAATGAAATAATTTGATGGATTTTTAATAATTTTAACCCATTATTGAGACATTTTTTTAAGTGCTCATAATGAATTACATAACAATATTTGTCATTGAGATTAGCTATTAATTTCGGTATATTTTTGCTTAAAGGTTTATATCGTTCTGCAGCAAAAGGTAAATCAGAATGGTTTTAATGTATGTCTATCGGATAGTGAAGGTCTACCTTTAATATGTATCCATACTCATTATTCTCAGGTATGGCCATCAAATCAAAAGTTTCTATTTCAGAATCGGTTAAAAATCTAAAGTCGTTTAAAGGTAATTTTTTCATCATAGCATAACCATATAAATTCACACAATCTAAATAAACTAAAAAACATGATGATTTATTTTTATCATAACACTTCATATATTTATTGTTGGCTTGAGCATATCTCATAGAACATTGCGCTAACCCTCCTCGAATTCCTTTTTCAATCATTTGATATATCTCGACATCTGTTATCATATCTAATTCGATATTTGTGTACAACAGCATAGCAGACCAGCTTAAAGATGGCGAGGAAACATACCATAAGGGGTCTAAATTATAATACTTTAAACTTATATTTCTAAATTTTTCGAAAACATCTGCTAATAAAAGCACATCGCTTTTTAAATATAAATCTGTATATTCCCCTAGAGTTTTAATATCAAAAGCAGACCAAACATTACTCGCATGCTCATAATCTTCATTTGTAATGCTTTCTGAAGTTAGTTTGTTAAAAAACTTTGATTGGCGAGGTAATTGAGTTTCCTCATAGCGACTCAATGAATCTATATAATCATAACAATAAATACCCTTACGTTTAATAAGATTAAATAATTTTTCATCTTTAAAGTGCGCTCGCAAATTGCAAAAATCTTCGGAATTTAATGTCTGAACTAATTTATCTAAACTAGAACTAAGAAAATTAAAAGAATCAATAAACTTCAATTGGGCGCACTGCTCTGAATTTATAGGAATAACTTTAGTGAAAGAAATATATTTTTAATTTGTTTTGGGAGTAATATTTATTTGCCCGCAAATGGATGATATTTCTTTTATAAAAAAATGACAGTCATAATTGCTTAAATTATGAAAAACTATGGGTATAAAAGTACATTGCTTCGCTTTTAAATTGCATAATTTATGAGCAGGCCCTCGATAAGAACCTGTAAAATGGTCATGATCGGTCACATATGACTCATTTTTCAAAAAAAATTTTTTACAAATGTGGCATGCAGGTGCCTTATTAAAAAGTTTTTTTTCTTCATCAGTCAACGGAGTCATGGGATTTACTGCAGATAGATACTTGTGCAATCTCAATAAATCTTTAGTAAAGAAAAGAAAAGAAAAGAAAAAATATTTATTTGCGGAATATGAGTGTTACAAAGA
>NJDC01016270.1:4171-26912 GCA_002245475.1 Calephelis virginiensis
TGTTTCTGTTTGTATGAAAAGGGTAATTAATGTGGAGTAAGCCAGGCAGTTTTGTCAGGATCGTGAAGGTCTGGCACCTTTTTACGAGTTTTGAATACTTGTAAATAAGATTTTCTAATTTGTGGTTTATCAGTTTTAATCCGTTTATGTATGTCCTGTTCCTGAGACTCCTGGGTAATTTGCCATTTCTATAATGTTCAACAACTTTACTGTTTATGTCACTACATAGTATAAAACAAAGTCACTTCCACTTCCCTATGTCCCTTTGTATGCTTAAATCTTTAAAACCACGTAACAGATTTTGATGCGCTTTTTTTTAATAGATAAAGTGATTGAAGAGGAAGGTTTATATGTATATTTCATAACCTTGCGAAGCCGGGGCGAGCCGCTAGTTATATTATAAAATAAGTGTATATCATTGTTTCAGAATCATCGCCACTGTTGTTTGGAACTTCCTTTGCATCGATTCCGATATTTGCTGCTAACAGTTGGAGAGATTAAGTGCAAAATTAAATTAAGTTTGATGTTTTTGTTGAAGTATTGTCTAGACTTAGTTCAAATATGAACTACCAAAAAATAAGCGTCAAAGTACATAAATAATTTCGGAATAACAAAGAAGAAACATATACAAACTTTGACGCATTAAGAACCTCATCTTGGAAAAAAAAGTATCTTCACGCCCATATCCCCGAAGAGGTAGGCAGAGGTACAACCAAGGCACCCACGACTAGCCGAATACACTAAGTCCCACAATGTGATAGGTGGCAAGCCTATCGCCAACCGGGCACATTTCCAATCCCGACCAACATTTTTTTATTAGAAAATTGGAAAAATCCAATTTTCTTTGTGTTGGACGACCCGGGAATCGAACCCGGGACCTCATGCAGTCAAGTCCAACACCCGGACCGCTAGACCACAGAGGCGATACCTCATCTTAGAATTAGTTAATAATAGGTAAATAGACTTCACAACGTTCAGTGTTACGGCTAATTTAATTGAGAATGTTGCTGGCTGAGTAATCGCATAAAAACATACAAAAAAAATGTAAAGTTGATTTGGTAATAATTACAGTTTTTTGGTGATTTTTCGGTAAAATTTTTTTGTCGTCGCTAAGACAGAAGATAATTGCGATTGGCATTTTAAAACCTATAAATATACTCTTATGTAACCAGGGGCAAATTGGTCGTTGCATTAAAAAAAAATGGCAATGCCGAAAACTAACAGACCTGTGAATTATACTTTCCTAGTCAATTGACGTCGGCAGGATGTACAAAATCTTCGTTCGGAAATCATATACACCTGAAAAAAACATCTTTAAGTGAGTGCGCATTGTACCTATTAGACTTCTAACCTTTTTTGAGAGCTTGATCCGCCCCTGTCCAAAACATCTGAAAACTTTAGCGGCAATATCATTCAGGTATTATTACTTACAAACTAAAGCGTACGTTGCGACCGACTCGTACAATTTCTCAGGTATTATTAGATATTATTTACAAACTGAAGCGTACGTTGCGACGACCCGTACAATTTCCCCTCTTATCTTAGTGGTTTTCTAAAATAACCAATAAAAATAAAGTTTCTTAAGATAATTTTGATTTATTGCTCGCTATCTCGAATCGATCCTCGTCACAACACAGCCAAACAGCTTTGATTTACGGTATCGTAAATCTCAAATTAGCGGTTGACGCATCTTTTATGACGGATCACGTAAAGCCGAACTAATCAATTCGAACTTGATATTTTCCCATCTCATACTTTGTCCCCATATATCGTGATTGTATATTTAATATTCCCTTTGTATATTACTGAGAAAAGTCGTAAAATTGGTTTATATACTTTATTTAGGGGGCAAATAGCGAATATAGAATGCGCCTTAATATTTTTCAAATATACTTAGCTATTTATTGCCTCTGTGGTCTAGCGTTCAGGTGTTGGACTTGACTGCATGAGGTCCAGGGTTCGAATCCCAGGTCGGGCAACAAAAAGAAAATTTGGATTTTCCATATTTCTAATAAAAAAATGTTGTCCGGGATTGAATATGTGCGCGGTTGGCGATAGGCTTGCCACCTATCACATTGTGGGACTTAGTATCTTCGGGTAGTCGTGGGTGCCTTGGTTGTGCCTCTGCCTGCCCCTCCAGGGATATGGGCGTGAAGATACTTTTTTTTACTTAGCTATTGTCTATTTCTACAAATTTGGAAGGGAAGTAAGCAAATGAATTGACAGATGGAAAGAAATGGCTACATAACATGTTAATGCTTTTTCAACCTGGAATCCTCATTATGATTAGGTACATAGGGATTTTTTTTATGATATTGGAAGGAAAAAACAAGCAAGCGGATTTCCTGATGTCGCCTCTGTGGTCTAGCGGTTCAGTTGTTGGACTTGACTGCATGGGATCCCGGGTTCGAATCCCGGATCGGGCAACAAAAAGAAAATTGGGTTTTTCCAATTTTGTAATAAAAAAAATTTGTTTGGGACAGGATATATGCCCGGTTGGCGATAGGCTTGCCACCTATCACATTGTGGGACTTAGTATCTTCGGCTAGTCGTGGGTGCCTTGGTTGTGCCTCTGCCTACCTCTTCGGGGATATGGGCGTGAAGATACTTTTTTCATCACGCCACGTGGACGGGATGTCAGACCTGGAGCAAAAAGTTTACCGGCTACCTAACCCTCCGAACCGAAACACGTCAACGGCAAGCACTGACGCTATGGCGGCAGGAATAGGTAAGGCGGTGGTACTTACCAATCCGGGTGAGTCGCTGCAAAACTCTACCACCTAGTCAAATGTCGCAGTGTTGGTGACGGTAAGTCTATGCTCGCCTTTTATAAGCTGCTGTAGGAAGGTAGATAGTCAATTCTGCAAAGGAGCCCGGACCAACACAGGGAAAAATAATAATAATATATAAAACATAATGAACCCTTGTTCAGGAAAGATTTATGAAACATAATTTTCACAGTTCCTTACAAAATACCTGCGTATTTCTAAGAACAGTTTGAGATATTTCAAGACTTTCTCTACGTCTGACTGAAAACTTACACATTCCTCTATGCATGATAACGTATTTCTTTATAAATTGGTCAGTAATTTTATAAAGTATCTGAGCTTTTGCGAACATTATATTGCTAGTTCCCTCCCGTTCTTTCCGACTCGAACGAATAATTTAAAATTATAAGCTGTAGATATACTTTGCAAATATAGTGCTAGACTTTAAAAGCTTACGATAGCCAAAAATGAAATCCCCTCTAGGGTTCAGTTACAATTGGATACTCGGATACTCGGAAAAAAAATATACTCGGATATTATACGAGAGTGGTGTCAAGAGTCTCCGAAACCGGCGTGTTAGTATGAAAAGGGTAATTAATGTGAAGGAAGCCAGACAGGTTTGTCAGGATCGTGATGTCTAGCACTCGATATTCTCTGGCTACCCCGTATATAGGTATATATAAAAATAATTAAAAACCTCCTGTTTTGGACTCAGAATCAGAAAAATCTTTATTCACTTGAACCGTACAAGTGGTATTTGTACGTGTCGACATTTTTTAAACTACCACCGGATCGGAACGCGGCCACACACTGAGAAGATCCGGCGAAAGAAACTCAGCGGGCTTGTCTTTTTTCAATAATAATAATAATTACAATATAAACTAGATTAAAAATATAAATTACAATCTTACTTTAACTTAAATAAAAGGTACTACAAATCACATTACAAATTGCAGTGGGAGATTAAAACCTCTATCCCCAAGCATGTTTATCTTCGAAATACTCTGAGACTGTATAATAGCCTTTTTGACATAAGTTGGAAGTCAGTAGACAGTAATGATTTTATAATTCCTGAAAACATTTCTTTTTCTGTATATTTTACATAGATCTGCAATGTACCTAGAGTATATAAAAAGCAATAAAAACTTGGAAGAAAATAGAAAATATACCGAGAAAATACTTAAAGCGAACGTAATGTGCTCACACTTTTTATCACTTTTGCTATGGCTTTTTTATTTTTACGACGGACGTGTCCTGTCCGCTACCGTCTTCTCAATTATTTATTATGTTCTATAAAACATGTGACGCTGTTTTAGTTCAAATAGATTGGTAGATAAATGGGTTTTCGCTGTATGTTTGTGCTTATGTGGCAAAATCCTAAACTGAAAGAGCTCAATGAACCAGTGTGTATCTAGATAGAAACTAAAAATTGTCACCGAGTTGGTCCGATCTCTTTTGCAAAATAGACCATCTGCCTTCCTGCCAGGCAGCTCGTAAAAGGCGAGCAAAGGCTTACCGTCACTAACATCGTGGCATCTTACAAGGTGTTAGAGTTTCACAGCGACTCGCCCGGATTGGTAACACCACCCTACCTATTCCTGCCGCCATAACGTCAATGCTTGCCGTTGGCGTGTTCCGGTTCGGAGGATAGGGTAGCCAGTAAACCTACTTTTGCTCGAGGCCAAACTCCCGTCCTCAGGTTCGTAGCACACCATTACCACCATTTGCATTTGCATTTCTTATCATCAGGAAAGTCTTTTGCTTGTTTGCCTTCTATAATTATAAAAAAATCTATACTTTAATTGCCTGCTATTGATTAAGTAATACTTGCGGCCATTGCACTGAAAAAATGGTTAATGAACTGTTTTTGTTATTTAGATAAATAATTAAGCGCAGTAAATTCATTCTGCGTACTACGTCGTGGTTTGGTAATTCTTTTTTCGGAAGATAAGAAATGGTTTCCAAATGGTTCCACATAAATTTTATCAACATCCTACTAGTAGTTTTTGATCAATTAATTATTAAGTATAACTCAAAACCACTAGTCGGATCATGATAAAATAATATTATTATTATTATCATGATAATATAATAATAATACTATCGGAACATAATATTTTTTTTCATTATGTTCCGACTCAACGTCAAGCTCATTTTCGTCTTCCGTCTCATTGCTGCGCAGAAGTCGTAGCCGTTTTGTCGTAGCAGACTGCCGAGAAAGTTGAGATTTTTCCTTTGCATTTTTTTATTTATTAGTAAGTATATAATACATTATTATGATTTACGCAAGAATATAAATATGGTACTTGCGCCTAAGATGGCCTAGTTCTTTTTAAAGTTTGGAAGATTTTCCGATGATATTCCGTCCGCACCGTTGGTATTCCTTAGGTATATTTAAAAAAAAAGTATCTTTACGCCCATATCTCCGAAGAGGTAGGCAGAGGCGCAACCAGGGCACCCACGACTAGTCGAAGACACTAAGTCCCACAATGTGATAGGTGGCAAGCCTATCGCTAGCCGGGCACATTTCCAATCCAAAATCCAAAACATTTTTTTCATTAGAAAAATGGAAAAATCCAATTTTCTTTTTGTTGGCCGACCCGGGATTCGAACCCGGGACCTCATGCAGTCAAGTCCAACACCCGGACCGCTAGACCACAGAGGCGATAGGTATATTTAGTAATTGGAAAACTTAAAAATTGATTACTATACGATAATATATCTCCTATCCACTGTAAAAGAATCATCCCAAAATACTACAAAATCAAATAATGTATTAATTTAGATAAAAAAAATATTTAAAATAACACAAAACTTATTCATCTAAAAAGTATGTATGATGAAATTCTGGAAGAAGTTTTTTTTTGAATGACTAAATTATTGCTAATCTCGCGATTTTTTTCAACTTAACCGAGCTTTGTGGGCCGAGCAGAGTGCTCAGCCCGAGACATCATTATTAAAATACATTGGACTGTTCCCTACAACGCCAACACCAAGGGCTGTCTCCCGGGAGACCGTGCCTCGACTTGGTGCTGCGTTCTGGTTACTGGGCGGACTTGATAGTGAATATTGGCGGCTCGTCGCTCGGCGTTAGGCGCCGGGCGCAAGAGAGGTCTTCGTCGCCGAGACCGGTGGCGACAGTGTAGTGTGATGTTATTATTGTGTTGTGAGTTTGTCGTGTTCCGGTTTGGGGTTGGGAGAATAGCGTTCGCCGCATAACACATGACGGGGTCTTCTATGGTTTGGAGGTACGTTCGCGGCCGGTATGTAGTCACACGCGGATGCTAACACCGGATTCGGGAAGAAGTTTAATAAATAGATCATCGAGTAAAACCGTTTGGAACCGACCACGCACATACCACACTACTATATCTCCTAAGATATTCATTAAAATCGACGACCACGCACATACCACGCGCTACGCGTAGCCTGGGCCACGCAGTCGGTACACTGTAGTGTTCTTTTAAATCTGCGATATCTCCTTAGATATTAATAATAATTTAAATCGACGATCACGCACATACCAAGCGCTGCCCGTAGCCTGGGCCACGCGGTCGGTACACTGTAGTGTTCTTTTAAATCTGCGATATCTCCTTAGATATTATTAATTTAAATCGACGACCACGCACATACTACGTGCCACGCCTAGTCTGGGCCAAACCAGGAATTTCTCAATTCAGCCGGTATATTTTTTATGTATGTACAACGATTTCTCCGAGGTTTCTAAATACATATCTTCGGGCCGCTAGCTAATAATATACTTCCTATTCTGCCCCCGATAGATAAAAAGACATATCTAACGAAAAATAAAAACGGAATAATACCTAAATGTTTTAATAAACGAAACAGGAAATTTCTTGCTGTCTTCTAGCTAGACAATTAAAACGTCTACGTATTCAAAACTTGAAAGTAATGCCTACTAAAGTGGTTTTTACTTGGTTTATTAAATTAATTTATTAATTTATTAAATTAATGTAATAAAAATAACGAAAAAACTGTTTCATCTTAGCATAAAAAATGATGAAAAATATAATATACCTAAGTGAACAGACGTAAAGGGCTATGTGCGGCTTTTACATTTCAAACATTATTAGGTAGCTGTACTAATTTCCTCTAAGTATTTCGTCTAGGTATCTATCCAAAATAATGTTTTAACAGAAATGGACGCATATAGGTATTTCTGCCTTTTTTTCTTAAGAATAAAAAAAACTAGTTATATAAATAGGGTACAAGTGGTTAGATGCGGTCGTTTTTCTTAATGTGAAAGCGGTTTTCAATTAGCTCATCACACGCAAATGATAATTTTGCGTCTTTTTATCTTTTTCTTAGAAATAGGGTCAAATATGCGCCTTTTTTATTACTGAACTTAAAACGAAACTATTAAGTATTTGGACATGATTTACATAAATGCAACTTTGCAATTAAGTTTTAAATAAATCGTCTTCATCTCCGATCGGGTGTCAAAAGGTGTACAGAAGCACTCTATTTTGTTATGCTAAAGCCGCACAGGAGGTAGTTAGTAATATATTAAAAATACAGACAGATGCGCCTTTTTATTTTGCGCAATCTATATAACTCAAATTTGGAAAAAGTGTTAGATGCGTCTTTTTAGTATCGGGGGCAGTATTATTTACATGTGCCATTTACTTATAGGATCGAAGTCGATGCCAAGCCAATTTAAAACTTACTTATAATACAATGATTAGTTTAAGGCTTTTATAATAATGCATTATTTTAAGACAGATTTAGTTATCATAAAGAAGGTTACAGTGAGCTAACATTAAAAGACATATATGTATATATATAACATATGTATGATCTCGCGGACTTATTTTAGAAGTTTTAAAAGGGAACAATTCTGTCATATATGATTTTTGCAAAACTTTAACCGTTTATGCAGCATGTAGGAATAAATCTCCCGATTTTTCAATATTCTTTATTGGTGCTCCACTCTTTTTGGCTTTATCGCAATGATATGACGACCTTCCTAGATAAATGGTATATCTAATACTAAAAGAACTTATTAAAACGGACGGTATTTTTCTGAGATTAGCGCGTTCAAGCAAACAAACAATCTCTACAGCTTTATAATATTATTGTAGATTGAATATGTGCCCGGTTCTCGATAGGGTTGCCACGTATAACATAGTGGGACTTAGTGTCTTCGGCTAGTCGAGGGTGTCCTGGTTGTGCCTTAGCCTACCTCTTTGGGTGACTACTTTCACTTCGATTTTTTTATGGTATTGGAAGGCAAACAAGCAGACGAATTTCCTGATGGTAAGAAATTCCCGCCGCCTAGAGTCACCAAAGGTGGTAATGGTGCCTTGTCAACCTGAGGCCGGGATGTTAGGCCTCGAGCAAAAGTTACTTTACCTTACCCTCCTAACCGGAACACGTCATGACGTTATGGCGGCAGGAATAGGTAAGGCGGTGGTACCAATCCGGATGAGTCGCTGCAAAGCTCTACCACCTAGTCAGATGTCACGGTGCTAGTGACGGTAAGCCTATGCACGCCTTTTACGAGCTGCTTGGCACAGGAAGGCAGATGGTCTATTCTGCAAAGGAGCCCGGACCAACACGGCTTCCCCGTGTGATATGTGAATATGGGCGTGAAGATAATTTCTTTTCTTTTTTTTTATTAAAATTGCCCAGTATTGGATAAGTGGCGGATTGGCGATAGGTTTGTGACGTATAACATAATACTTTGTGACACTAATAATCTTATTTGAAAACTTGTAAAATTTGGAATCGCTAATTATGGTTGTACATTTGCCTACTTCTTCGGTACCGATAGAGATAGGTAGAGGTCCAACTTGAAACTCAGTCCCACAAGTTGATAGTCACAAAAATAAATTTATACGTTTCCACCTGTTCAATAGATGGGTCACTAGAGTTTCGCCTTCATTCAATTATTATCAAAATACGCATACTTATCTTCACGCTAAGACCCATAACCATAGGCAGAGAGTATCGAGTGGCAAAAGCCACGATACTTTCCTGCCTAGTTTCATCTACATTCATTACTATTCGCAGAAAAACACGTCGGTTACCCTCGGATAAACCCTGAGGGATTTGATAGTGGAATGTCAGTCTAGGCTACTCAATCTCGCATCGTATATCTGTTATCATTCTTTCGTCTGTCATTTTTTCAACATTACTGATTTAACGGAGCATTTACTAGGTGGTAGAGTGTCACACGCGGCCTCAGGTTGGCAATGCACCATTACGACTTTTGGTGTCTCTAGGCGGCGTGAATTTCTTACAATGACGAAATCCGTCTGCCTCCAAAGGTTGTAATGGTCCGCTGCCAACCTGAGGCCGGGATGTTAGGCCTCGAGCAAAAGTAAGTTTACCGGCTACCTTACCCTCCAAACCGTAACACGTCACGACGTTATGGCGGCAGGAATAGTTAAGGCGATGGTACCAATCCGGGTGAATCGCTGCGAAACTCTACCACCTAGTAATTAATGACAGTATCATGTTCCAGTCCGAAAATAATAACAGGAATAAAATAATAGGCATAAGACCTATGATTGAATGATTTCAATTTTTTTCATAAAAACAACTGAAACACGTTCACAGTTCATTTATTACTATTTTTTTACTTTGTTAAGTAGGTATATGATAAATAATTATGTGAATAAACCTAAACACATTCGGCCATATTACACACGTATGAAAGCGCATGCGCCGCTATAGAAAGCTTAGACGAATCAGAGACGAGCTTTCTAAACGCCATTGTGATTGAGGCGGGTCCACATGTCATGCTCATGATCGATGAAAGCTTACATGATAGGGGAGCTTTGAGTACACGACAGGAATAGATACACAAAATATGGCTGCAAATGTAGGTAAAATATCTAATCGAAAAAATCCTGTTTTATAACAATATTTTGAATGTTAATTAAAGCGTGTTTGAGTGTTTGTTTTCTTAAACACTGCAATGCAGCGAAGTTTTAACACTCTTTATATTTTTTGTGTGATAGTTGTGTGTCGCCTCTGTGGTCTAGCACGCCAGGTGTTGGACTTGACTGCATGAGGTCCTGGGTTTGAAACCCACTCTTTCTTTCTTTCTTTCTTTAGGTTTTGGCCTTCACGTTAGTATTTAGCCATTAGTCAAGTAGAAATTTTCATCAAATTTTATATCAATTTCAATTAATTTTAATTAGTCATCATTCATAAGTCGTCAGGAAGTCATGTCAGGCTCTTGGGAAAAGCGGTGGCATGTTTACTCAAGCTCATGCACTTGCACTGAACAAAATTTTACAGAATGCCACCAAAATTGACTAATTTCACTCAATATCAACACGAAATTCAATAATTATGAAAAAACTTCGACCATCTTTTCTCTCGATTGCGCCAAAACTCTAAAACCCACTCAGTACTTTTTATTGAATTGCTTTGCGAAAACCTATTATATTAGATGTAAAATAAGCCAAAAGCTTCTTCTTCTTCTTCTTCTTCTTCTTACCATCAGGAAATCCTACTGCTTGTTTGCCTTTCAATATCATAAAAAAAATTGAGCTAGCCTTTTTAGGGTAAAATAAGCCTTTGGCTTATATATAAGCCAAAGGCTTATTTTAAGCAGAATTATTATTGTAGATGTATAATTTAAGCCTAAAAACGACACGGCAATGTTAGAAATTTCACAAGTTCTATCATCAGATCAGCTCCATGTCACAGTAATTTTGCAGTCAACCGATTTACACAAACGTATGCAAAATTTCAGCTCAATTAGAAACTGGAAAATGGATCAAGTTTAACTTGAAAGATTCCACTCGAACAAACACACATACCTACTTTGCAAGAAAGTGTGTATGTTTGTCCTTTGCAACTAATACTAATCCAAAAACAAACATTATTCAGGTTAAACATCCAAATGCGACTAAAACAGATTCCAGGAAAACTTATCCCTTACTGGTACCTACTGGTACTGGTGGAATGGTAAAGAAGTAATATCATTTGATCGTTGTGCGGTATTTAAGATAGCCATTTCAACATAAGAAGCCAGATTTGATGTAGGGTGCTTGGATTTTGAAAATGAAAAAATGAAAATGAAATTTATTTATTTGCTGAATATGTGTGTTAGAAGCTGTTACAAAGCTGTTACAAATTTATTATTTAGATTTATAACATAATATTCACACAAAATTTTGAAATATGATTAGGTTTAACACCATAAGCTATTTTTTGCACCATGATAACGAACAAGGCCACCATTGTGAACAAATTTTTCACTTAACACTTAACAAATGGCATTGAGAAACCACTTGATACACTAGATATGGCTTCAGCTGACTTCTTTCCTAAACTCAAATTACCACTTCGAGGCACCCGTTTTCAATCGGTAGAAGACATAAAATAGAATTTGCTGGAAGAATAAAAAATGACAGAAGAAAAAACTGAACTTAATTCCAAAAACAGCGTAAATAATATTTTGATGATTGGATTATAAGTTTGCTGGTTGATTGGTTCATTTCCTAATGAGCATACTTTGAACGTCACAAATTAAATTTTGATCAAAAACTAACACTGTGTGTCCTTTTTTCTTTTCACGGTACTTTCTTGACAGACTAGTAGGTTATAATTTCGTTTTATCTCAAGCGCCAATATTTTGATGGCCAAAAAGAAAAAAATCAAAGGCTTATAAACAAATTTTCCCCCCGTGTTGGTCCGGGCTTCTTTGCGGAACAGACCATCTGCATTTCTGTCAGATAGCTCGAAAAAAGGCGAGCATAGGCTTACCGTTATTACCACCGTGACATCTTACAAGGTGGTAGAGTTTCGCAACGACATACCCGGATTGGTACCACCGCCTTACCTATTCCTGTCTCCGTAACGTCAATGTTTGTGGTTAACGTGTTCCGGTTCGGAGGGTAAGGTAGCCGGTAAACTTACTTTTGCTCGAGGCCTGACATCCCGGTCTCAGGTTGGCAACGCACCATTACCACCATTGGTGTCTCTTAGCGACGTGAATTTCTTACCATCAAGAAATCCTACTGCTTGTTTGCCTTTCAATATCATAAAATAAAATTGAGCTAGCCTTTTTAGGGTTCCGTAGCCAACAGGTTAAAAAACGGAGCGCAAGACAACTATTGGTATATGGTAAGTGGATGTATTCTGTGAACCACATTAAGATTTTCACACAAAAATAAAAAAATAAATATTTTAGAGATTACAGGAGTATGGAACTTACAACTAAAAATCAATTTTTCTTTTCACCAAACTCATAAAAGTGGAGGACATTATGAGGTTGATTTTTTTCGAAACTGGACACTTCCAAATTGGTAAAATGTGCACCCCTTTTAACTATTAAAATAACAGAACGATAAAATTAAAATATATGTGATGTATATTGCAACGTCAACTTCCATCGAAAACGAGATCTAGTAAGTATTTTTTTATACATCATAAATCGTAAGCTACAACCACTGAACTAAAATAAATTTAAATTTAAAATAAATTTAAAAAATAAATATGAACTAAAATAAATTTTCCATACCTAAGGTTAATTGCTGCTACGGAACCCTTTATGAGCGAGTCCGATTTGCACTTGGCCGCTTTTTTACATTTTAAGATTAAATTGTGAACTAACAATTAAATTCGTTACTCACGTATACATGAAGTGAATTATTTATCACTTAATAGTCACACTGATTTTCACCACACAAAACAACACTTAATAATATAACACTTAGATATAAATAAACATAACAGTATAAAATTACTGGTGTGAAATAAGCCTTTATTACGCGGAATTAGCGAAAAAAAGGCTTATTACACATCTGTTATAATGGATTAGCGCAAAGTAGCGCCTGATTCAATAAAATAATATTAAATTATTTAAACTTATAATTCACCCCTTAAAGTAGAACTCAAGTTATTTACAAGATTTGCAAATAACGCAGACCGTGTCTAAAACATAACTGACCTAAATAGGCGTTTTTGTTTATTTCCAAAGCAGGAGGTTCCTAACCCTTTTGTAATGTGTCATAAACATAAAGTCACATTTAACCATTAAATCGTACCTACAATTGTGATTTTGGTGCGACTTGTGAGAACAGGGTCGAACTTCAAACTTTTTGTATAATAAAATACTATATTTTTTATTATTGAATCAGGCGTCACTTTGTCTATTTAAACAGATGTCGAATACATCTGTAATACTATAAATATATACTACTATAATATGTTGTTATACTACTCCCTTGTGCGTGATACCTATAGGTGCCTGTAAAAAAGTCTTTACTCCTTGGTTACTTTTTACTAGAAATGCTAGTGAGAAGTCATGGAACAAGACTTTTGGATGTGCCCATAGAATTACTCCAAAGGAGTCGAAGAGCGAACCAATTGAAGGAGCAAAAGAAGAAAAATAGGTACTTACATTAAAATGTGAGAAACAATCAGGGCTTAGGCTAGGATATCGATGATGATGACTAAACTGCATAATAATGTCATTTATTTAATATTATTGGGAAATAGGTAGGTATACCAACGTGTAAATTGGCACTATGTGTTGCTCCGAGTTTATTAGAAAAATATAGACAACGGTTTTCTTGCCTGGCCACTTCTAAGAGGTAAGCCTTTGTTCGTTTGTCTTAGATAACTTTGGTAAAATTTTGCGAAGTTCGGGTTCAATAACGACAGTACTCACCGTTGTTATGATCCTGGATAGGCAGTAGGATAGCTAGTAAATTTATGTAGGTATGCAACAGGCTTAACATCCCAGACTCAGATTAGAAACAGGGGTGTATTTCTGGTGTTTATATTAAATATAAATAAATATCGCTGGATAAAATACACAAAATGGGGTTAAAGTTAGCGAATCATATGCTTGTGTAATGGGTGTTAGTCAACTATACTAATACATAATACTTAAATAGATACCAGAATAAAGATTTTTAATAACACCAACATTTGTGGTAAAGTGTATTTTGCACCGTCAGCAATTCTCTCTTTTTATTTACCTCCCAATAAAACTCATTCCAAAGATAAGAAATAAGAAGTGTTTATTATTTCTAGGCCTAAACTCACAAAAAAATATATGAAATTCAGTCAGCACTTTGCAGAAAACGAAAATGGAATTTCCTTAAAATTAATTATTCGTTTTGACTTATATTTTTCTCCAGTATAATATTATCTGAATCCGTCCCTGGGTTGCAGCCTCTTTGTATCTTTTTATTTTTAAAATATTGCGTTCAGAGGTACTACATTCATTTAACAACAAAGCCTGCGATAATCACCGTCTTTGACTCGGATTTACAACAGTCATAAAACTGAACAATGTTTTGAATATCCAGAGACATATTTACTCTTGTAAAACGAAAAATAGTTTTTGGCTTCACCTTTTTTATATTTGTAAGAAATTCACGTCCCCTAGAGACAACAAAGGTAATGGTGCGTTGCCAACCTAAACAAGGATGTTAGGACTCGAGATAAATTAAGTTTACCGGTTACCTTATCCTCCGAACCGCAACACATCAATGGCAATCGCTGACATTATGGCAGGAATAGGTAAGGCGGTGGTACCAATCCGGGCAAGTTGCTGAGAGACTCTGCCACCTAGTAGTAGTAGTTTTTTATTTACATTTTTCACATCACTGAACAAATTCATGACTCTCCTGATGCTAATAGACTCTCCTAGACTTTGACTTTTAGATACCATAGATGTTTTAGGCGCATCGTTACTCTGTAGCCGAAGTGTTAGGTCAAATGTGCAAGTCTGCCGGCTACAGTATCCTAGGGTCCAGACATAAATAAGAGTTTATTTTTCTAATTACGCGTAAGAACTGCTGTGGCGAGAAGTCCTCCAAATGACACAGAATATGACAAGCCTAACTAATGTTTCTACCGCCCACCACCGCGACCAGATGTTCAGTTATTATACTTTACTCTTTGGACCAGACCACTAATAAAGTAAGAGCTCGGGAAACAATATAAATAGTCACGTGCTTCGCATTGCGTCATGGCGTCATGGCGGTAGATCTCAACCCAGGCAAGTTGCAGCCCATCCACCAGTGGTGTTATTGGTGATGACCTGTTTGACATTTGATTCTTAAAAGCTGACTGGCGGGAAGGCAACTGGTCTATTCTACAGAGGGGAGCTAAGTACCTACTTACATTTTAGTTCTAACATTTGACTAGAACTACCTAATCGGTCGGTTAGCGTAAACTGTACACGCAATTCCCAGTCATTTGGATGATAAAATATGTCGACATCCATTTTTGGGCCTAAAATCAAGATATGGTTGTTAAATTTTTATAATTGTTTATATTGCTGTACCTACCTACATACGTATAATAATTTTATTGTGTAATTATTTAGCGTGTTGGAACTTTAGTAATAATTAGTAATTTAGTTTTTGTTTTTTGTACAGTAGGTTTTTGTATTGTGCACTGTATTTTCTACATTCCTTTTATGAATTCTCACTATTTTGGGTTTGCTGGAAAAAATCTCCTTTAGAGATAAACTCGCCTTTTGTATAATTTTACATATTTACATGTTTTTTGACTTTTTATGTACAATAAAGAATTAAATAAAGAAAGAAAGAAAGTTGGGTAAGTCTAGGAATGATGGTCGTAAAGGAGAGATGACCTTATCATATTATTACAGGAACGAATCAACAGATGGTAATACTGTTTCGTTACTTCGGTTCGTGTCTCGAGCAGCTTCGTTTGTGAGCAAGTGATTTCAGAATAAAAAAAAACGAAAGTAAGTAAAACTATCATGTTTGGTTTTAGATACTTGGTTATTTTATGACTGTGTTCACAATGCATACTGTGAAGCAGTTATTTTGTTATGAAAGTGTATTATTTAGTACTAGCTGCTACCTGCGGCTTCACCCGCGTTTTCACAGTAACCCGGTGTGCGATCGGGATTAAAAATAGCCTATATGTTAATCCAGGTCACAATCTATCTGTCTTCCAAATTTCAGACAAATCCGTTCAGCCATTCGAGCGTGAAAGAGTAACAAACATCCATACATCCATACTTACAAACTTTCGCATGTATAATATTAATAGGATTTATTTAACATTAGAGGTATAAAACTTTATTCTAAGCTATAAATTGACGATGTAAGATTTTATTTATTTTTCTGAGCTGATGTGACCATCTGTCCTAGTCAATTAGGAGAGATGACCATACTCTTTACAATCACAATAAGGAGAGATGGCCACTGTTTTATGCGTTTTATTATAGTCTACCTCTGTGGCATTAGGGTACTGACCATTTTAATTTAGATTAGCTGTTGCGCACGAGGTTGTGGGTTTATTTCTCCCCAGTTAAATGTTTTCTACACATAATAAATATATTTATATGTTATGTAATTAAGTTTATTAATTATTTTATTTTTCAGTGAGAAATGAATACTAAAGAAAGGCTGCAAGTGTCCGTGGACTTGGACTGAAGATACATTGAGCAGCTATGGTTTCGGTGCAAAGTAACGATGTTTCAATTTATGGTGCAGCCAACCTTAGATTAAAAAAATTGAGACTATAAAAACGAGTCCTTACTCGTGGGATCATTAAGCGCGTTTGGCCTAGAAAATGAAAAAAAAACAGACTCAGAAGATAGCAGCAGTGAAGACGAGTTGGTGTTAGACATCGATAAAAAAGAAGAAAATATATGTCGTGGTTGCGGAGATAACTATTTCTAGACAAAACTAATTGAAGATTGGCTACAATGTGCAATATGCAAGTTGCGGGTGCGTGAAAACTGTACGGAAATCGAAGGTGGTTGTGGTAATAACAGAAAACAGCGATATAGAAGAAGGTAAGAAAGGAAAAAGAGAAGAAATCCCTGGCCATCTCACCTATACGCGTATGGCCATCTATCCTGTAGGGTCTAGGAGAGATGGCCAATTGTATTTTTTTTTATTTTTGTATTTTTAATATGTAATGTTATGTTTGTAATATGTTTAATGTGTTTTTAATATGTTAATTTTTATTAAAAGACATCATTAAAGATTAAAACTCACTGTAAGCGATGGTTTTATTTTGAATAGATTTTTTTCTACTCAGCTATATAAAAAAAACTATGGCCACCATTCCTAGAGTTACCCTATCATTGAATAATACTCATATTTAATTTGTTCACATCAGGATAAATTTCGACTTGTGGTCTATCCGTCTGGTGTCGGGCTTGACTTTTTGAGGTCACGGGGTTGATCCCCGGTTCGAGCAACAAAAAAAATTGATATTATGCATTTTCAATTTTCTAATAAAAATAACAGCTAGCGCTGCAATCAAATAATCAAATGATATCAGGCGGGCAAATGCCCGAGGCGGCATAAATGAGGAGCGGCAAAATTAACTAGGTACTTCTGTATGTTTAAGTAGTCGTTTTTTAATTTATTTTTGAATAGATATCTTAAAACGAAACTTATCTTGTTTCATTAATATCGTCTTTCCGATCGGAAAGGGCTATGAAGATTTTGGAATACCTACTGTTCGGCAATTTGTTTTTTTTTTTCAAATTTCTTTCAAAAATGAATAGCTAATATCAATTTCAAATTAATATATGATACAAATGTCAAATTCCGGAGATAAAAGCAATTAAACGTTTACTATTAAAGGTTATGACTTTGGTACGGGGTTCAGACAGGTTTACTAAGTTACAACTTTGGGAGCTCATGTATTGATGGTAGCTATCCATTTTTGAAAGAATTATTAGTGAACGTGATTTAGAAAAAAAAAACAAAATGGTAGACAGTAGGTAAGCCAGGCTTCATACAAAAATCTTTAAGGCGCTTTCTCGATAGTATCAAACACTGTCATCATGACATTATAAATAGATAAGGTAATGGATCCATGCTCATGCACAGTACTCTACCACCCTTGGTTTTGTTGGTAATGATCCATTAAACATACATGTCTGCCTTTTACAAGCTGCCAGAAATGGAGAGATCTATGATACCTACACATTAGACCAGGCTAACTTGGGAAAAATATGTTTAATAGCTGACATAGATCTTTTCCACTTCCAAAAAAAATTTTATGGGGTACCTACGTAAGGGCCACTTGCACAATCCTGGGTTACATTTAATATTTAGTTAAAATGTCAAATATAAGGCGATTTAACCCTAGTTAGACGCTAACTCAGTATTAAATACTTAACCCAGGAACGTGCAAGTGGCCCTAAGTCATTTAAATTTTTAAACTAACTCGATGGTCGTTAGTATCAACTTTTCACGTCTGCCTTTTACGTAATGATTTTTCAAAACAATTGTGTGTAGTATTTGTACTTTACATACTTATGTAAATTCGTTGTATGAAAGAATAGTAGTAGTTGCGTAAGGAATAAAATAATAAAAGACTATGAAAATTTTGGCTGTAGTGATGAAAAAACAAATCATTATCATAGCTCTAAAATCGTTCTTTAATACCTACAAATCTTGTTTGTATAAAATCGTTGAAATTTTGAGATGAAAAACGGCCTACGTCCTTCTTCAAACTTTAATTTATTTTTATTTAAATATTGCAGCGCACGCTCTCAATAGGAAAAAATCCCCCGATTTTAAAACATTTATCATTGGTGCTCCGCTCCTATTGATCTTAGCGTGATTATGTATAGCCTATAGCCTTCTTCAAAAAAATGGACTTTCTAACACTGAAAATTCAAGCAAACAAACAATCTCTTAAGCTTTTTAATATTAGTATTATATAGTATAGATTTTGGTTCCAAGCTCTTACAAAAAAATATAGACGAACTGCTTTCATACCAACTTAGTTTCGGTTCATTTTATTAAGAGAAAAATCTGGAAAACTAATTTGTCTATACTAAAAACATTTAGCGGTGACGTAGTTTTTCACGTTTCCATGTTAATATTCATTTATAATATAATAAGGTTGATAAGTATACTTTAGATTAAATTATTGCTAGAAACCTAGCATATGTTCTTTCGTTCCTCATTAAGTGTCTTAATACAAAGTTTCACTGTTATATTTTAAAAAATGACGATTTTCCATACGAACATTCATCACCTCTTTTTACCCATTCTCCCTCATTTTTTAGTGATAAAAAGTAGCCTTTGTTCTTTTGATTATCATAAAGTGTCTAATAATAAAGTTTCACTGTTACAGCTTTAAAAATGACGAATTTACAAATGAAAAGTAATCCCCTCTTTTTACCCATTCTCTCCCATTTTTGCGATAAAAAGTAGCCTATGTTCCTTCGTTTATCATAAAGTGTCTAATTACAAAGTTTAACTGGTACAGATTTAAAAATGACGAATTTCCATATGAACATTCATCTCCTCTTTTTACCCATTCTCCCCTATTTTTTGCAATAAAAAGCCCGTGTAGTTACTCAGGGTCTATTCTATCTCTGTACCAAATTTCATCAATATCGGTTCACTGGTTTAGGCGTGAAAGCGTAACAGATAGACAGACAGACAAACAGAGTTACTTTCGCATTTATAATATTAGTAGGGATAGTAGGAATTCTTCAGAAAACGTTGAAAAATTAAACACGTCAGGAGTTAATAGGTATATCCGGACTAATCTAACATGTCTGAAGTTTTCCACCTCTTCTCTTTTTGTTTCGTTGGAAAAAGATAGCGTACACTTAAATAAGTTTAGTTGCTGCTCAGTAGAACTACTAAAGTTCGGCAGTTCAGAAAAAGTGTTCCTGACACCTACCAGTTAGGCACGACTAGTGATGGGCACAACATAACACTAAGTTCGTTTCCGTTCCTCCAAAATGAACCGCCGCGTTATTTTTAAGATTATTTTCGTTTTAAATTGACGGAATCATTTGAAATTTATATTTTAGTTATTTAAGTAGAAACCAAAAAAGGGAATATTGATATAATAAAATTGTTTTATTTATTCTTTGTTACGAAGTTACGATCTGTATTTCTATGCAATAAAGCACATTGAATTGAATGTGCATACAGAATATTAATCAGACTCCGATTCGCTTGAGGAGGTGGTGTCTTCGTCATCATCTTCGCCTACATGTATAATTATATTATTAACAATACATACATACATATCTTCACGCCAAGTCCCTTACTGGGTAGGCAGAGAGTATCGAGTGCCAGACCTCACGATCCTGACAAACCTGCTGATCGTGAAATGTCAGCCTTGGTCTCCCCGGGTACCTACATCCATCCACATTCGCATTTTATATCTGCTTTGTCAATCTTTTATCTGTCATTCTTTCCACATGACCGAACCAGCGAAGCATGCCCTTTCGCATTTTAACACCAACACTTTCTTTCAATCCCACTCATTCTCGGATCTCACTGTTACGAATGCGGCCAGCGAGCGTTACACCACAGATTTTCCGTAGTGCTCTCATTTCGACCGCATTTATCCTATTTATTTATTTATCCTATCCTTATTATCAATAACAGAACCAATCCTGATATCTCGGTCAAAATGTTCCACAATCAGATTTTTAGTCTTCTCAACAACCTTTGCCCAGTCATCTCTTGTGACTTTCCCGCAGGCTTCTTTTAATAGGGTCATCATCTTTTTCGTGCTGAATGGTGGGGAAGTATTGTGGCGGGCGGCGTAACCTTTTATTTGAGCCCAGATTAGCTCAATCGTGTTATATTGGCAATGATACGGTGGAATTCTTAGAACGCGATGACCGTACTCCAGAGCCAGTTCATCGATTTCGTATCGCACATTTGCCGCTTTATTTTCTTTAACTAATTTAATTAGCTCTGCTTTAAGCATCTGCATATTTGCGTCAATGCCTTTTGCTTGTAACCAAGCCACCATTTCTTCTTTTTTATCAGCTTGGGTAGGTGGTTTCTGTATCTGAACCGAGTGATAGGAGGCATTATCCATGAATGTTACAGAAGGCTCTGGTAGGCTGGGCAAAATCACGTTCTGGAACCACTCTTTAAATGTAGTGGCATTCATTTCCTCGTGGTAGTCATTTGTGGTTTTTGATTGAAATGCCAGTAACGCGTTTTCCACAAAGCCGTATTTTGCAGAACCTGCGTGGCATATTATCAGACGGGCCCCCTAACCCACTGGTACTTTCGACGTCAACGCTTGTCTATTATCCGTCCAAGAACGGGAAACCGTGTGATACGCGTTTAGCCATGTCTCGTCAATGAACACGACATTATCCCAGTTATCAATTTTTTTTTGTTTCTCTTAAAAAACTTATCCGTTTTAAAATTATGTAGTATCGTTCTAATAAAATTTTTCTTTTGTCTGTTTTTTTATACGAAAAACCAATATCTTTAAAAATTTTGGTTAAAGCAGTTTTACCCCCGCTAAACAGTCCAGCTTCTCTTAACGATGCCAAAAGCTACTTCCTGTTGAGGTATTCATTTCTGGAATAGTAACCATATATATTATGATTTCTGATTGCATCGGCGTCATAGGTGTCAATATCTGTCACGGGTTTAGTTTGAACAGATTACGATACTATTATTGCCTGTCATTGTTAGCACAGCACTACAAATATAAAGCGCTGACATAACCTTGTAATAGCGCAGTTTAGATTTAGAAAAATATTGTTTACCAAGTTATTTGACACTCAGTTTGGCGCAATATTATAACATTAATTCATTATTGACATAATAATGTTGTTTTAATGCACACCAATTGTTAAAACAGTAAACAACCAGCAATAATATTTTTATCGTAACTGCAACGCCAATACAAAGTTACGTCGTCAGTTCAATCGCGATGTGTCAGAAACGCATTCTCTGAACGGCCGTATACACCAATGTGGGCTTTTCAAATACATATAACGATCTTTTGAATTAGCGGCCGACTGGTGCTTAAAATATTAAATTAGAAATCTATGACTGCGGTCTATGATTATTGATTGCCTTTTATGATTCATTCAAAAATAAAGGTATCTTAGGAGACCTATACTTCAATTAGTAGTTAAAATCTGGTTAACATGTTTATAACTTTAATCTGTTTTTATGTAGGTATACCAAGGTGTATGGAAGGGACAGAGTAAACGATCGCAGCGCACGCTGCGGCAAAAATGTGTAAAAAAAGGAGTTAGTGAAATTTGATAATCAAACGTTGTTATGAAAATGGGTTATTATTCTGGGTTGTTTTTATCCTTAGGTTAAAAAAAACTAGTCTCCGTAAATTATAGTGTTGACAGTCAGTGTAAATTTTATGTTTTTCCTAAAGCAACCTGAAAAATAGATCAAAGAATCAAATGGGTAGCTGTTGTTAAAAGATAAAAGTAAGTGATGTTGGACACTTAAATATTAGAAGATATTTACTAATGATAGTATTACTGTTTATTGTTTAATGATGGACCGCCATGGTATCCAAAACCTGACGACAAATATGTAACATTTCATAGGAGGCAAAAAAATCTACTAATCAAAAAAAATCTGAAAGCTGTTGCACAGACAAGAATCGTTTCAAGACCACTTTTAGGCTGTTTTGCTTAGTGAAAGCCCAACTGTCTGCTGAAACAACAAACTGAGAATTTGCTGATATATCAATAACAATACCTACATGACTGAACGGCTACTTATTCAGTTATTTCGAATTTTCACTAACAACATTAACTATGGTCTGTTAATTTGATCGCCTCTGTGGTCTAGCGGTTCGGAGTCAGACTTGACTTCGTGAGGTCCCGGTTTCCATCCCCGGATCGCGCAACAAAAAAATTACAAAATTTGTATTTTCAATTTTCTAGTGAAATTAACGTTGCTCGGGACTGGATATGTGCCCGGTTGGCGATAGGCTGGCCACCTATCACATGGTGGGACTTAATGTCTTCGGCTAGCCGTGGGTGCCCCGGTTGTGCATCTGCCTAACGCTTTAGGTATATAGGCGAGGAGATACCTAAAATTAACTATGACGAAATGTACAGTTTCAATTAACTGGCTTCTAATATTTTCAATGAAAATTAAAACTGACTTAGCATTTTCTGAATTAATTTAATTCAAAAACTTATTTCATGTTTCATACAGGCGAGGAGATACCTAAAATTAACTATGACGAAATGTACAGTTTCAATTAACTGG